>SKCR01027472.1:0-81431 GCA_019454045.1 Zanthoxylum bungeanum | reverse complement strand
AAGAGATAGTAAAAAGCTTAAGTGTAAGCGTGAGTTAGTAAGAGGTCGGTCAGACGAGCTACAGAAAGTAGAGTGGTCGGTCCGACCCGAGGTTCTAATAAATAGATCATTTTTCTTTGTGTCCGTGGACGTAGGTCGGGTCTCTCCCGCCGAACCACGTTAAACCCTATGTTTTGTCTATATTTTCTCGTCTTTTGCCAAGTTTGCATTTGATCCCCAAACCAAACAAATTCATAGTTGAGTGACATTTGAGATATAATTTTCCCAGATTACCTTTAAAACGAAAAACAACTATCAACAATGGCCCCTGGTCTTTTTTGAGCAAATAAACTGACTCGTTACTTTAGAAAATCTAACGCATGGTGCCCATTCTTTTTCTTCCAATCTTTTTGCTCTTTTTCTTTATTCATATTATGGTCAGTTTTGGCGGCTCCATTTTATCCCTTTTTTGAAACTATCCATAGGGGGCTGTTTTTCACTTTCTTAACAAGACGCAGAACTTGTTGCCCAAGCTGAACACAGCCAACAGGTTGACATTTTATAGTTGTCCCTCCAAAGTGTAATCGGAAATCGATAGCATTGCAAATCTCTCTATGTGAGATTGTTGGTAGAACGATTCGATCACCGTTTAAAAACACCACAGTAAAACTTCGTCAACCACGAAAAGGATTGAATAGCCCGAGAAATAAATCTTAAATAATAATATACTATAGCTTTTATTAATAGACGATACTGCTTAACATCTACATGTCCGGAAATTCAACATATGAGAAATCGAAAATAACAAACCTTGTTCATAATAACTGGAAAAATGCAGCAAAAGGAAAAGGTAAAGGCTGCTCAAGCCCTACCATTAAGACATACCCCCCACAATGTTTATTATAGCAAATATAAAAATGGAAAAGCAAACGCAGTATTATTACATCCGGAACACTATTTCCCTTCAACTTCCTCGTCCTTCTCATCCTCGCTCCAACAGCATTTCAGGGTTGACCTAGGAGATGCGGAGCCATTGGTCCTAGAAAAACTGTAGTAGATCAGCGCGCCATTATTACCGAGCTCTTCATAACTATTTTCTCCACAAGAATATCCTTTCAAGTCCAGAGGGAACTTGGCTCCAAGATTGTGCCCAACAATGTCAGAATGCAGCGCTATAGAAAACTCAGCTGGTTTAAAGCAAGCCAGAACCCTCTCAAGCAGGGGAGTTGGCTTAACAACATCAAAATCGTAACCCATGGCCTCAAAACTTGCATAACTGAAACCATCTTCAGGTGTGACATGGATAGTAGATATTGCATCCCCTTCAATACTATTCATGGAGTAACCACAAGGATCAAACTCAAAGTCACATATCACGGATTTTGGAAGAATCTTCCTGATGCCAGAATCCTCGGTCATCAAAGCTGCTGAACTTTCATTAGTCTTGTAGAAGACAGATGCCCTGTTCCTGTCCAAACCAGTCATGCACATCTCTAAAGTGTAAACTGGATTTAAATGGCTGCCTGCTTCAGCAGAAGCAGAGTAAACATGCCATTTCTGAGTGTTGTCTGGACTACCCATCACAAAAGCTGTGCTGTCCATACCAAACTTGCCAAAGTGACCGTCAAGGACAGCTACTTCCTCAGAGAAGCTACGATGTGGAAATGTCTGAGCCCCAGGAAATATGAAGCTTCCACGACTGTACCTCACAGATCGAACAGACAAGGAAAGAGACTCTGCCAACTTGAGGATGGCAGGGATTGAAAGAAGCAACTTGGTAGTCCCACAAGTTTTGATAATAACTTTGTAAGGGTACAGAAAAAGGCTTGATTCTGAAAGGACATATGAATCAAGATATTCATTTGACAATGAAGAAACAATTGTGCATTCTGCTGGTTTCAGTATTTCATCCAACTGAACTTTGGACAAAGAGCGGAGGCCGCTACCTCCAGGGTCAGCAAAGACTCCTGGCTCGAAAAAGGAAACCTCAAGCCTCTTTTCATAACCTTCAAATCCGATTGCAGCGACTGGCAAGGCCATCTTGCCTTACAGAAAACAAATGACAATTGCAAAGAACAAAGAAGGAAGAACGAGGGAAGTAGAAAAGAAATAGGCCAAGTAAATTGCAGTATTAAACAACTAAAATTAAAAGACTTAAATTGCAGTATTAATGAGCTTAGGGGGGCTATGGGACAAAGTAGGAGATCTCAGGATGGTTTGCGAACGCACTGCATAAACAAAAGAAAGAAATAATGTCAAAGAGCCATTCGTGTTAGGTGTTACAACAGCATATAGAATACATAAAAAGCTTTAGGAAATGAAACTCACGTTTGAGTAAGCAGCTGATCTGAACTTCTTGATGCCACCGTGAGGTCGAAGGTCTTCAATGCTGTAACTGAGAGGAGCTTCGTAGAATAAGGATTTACTACTGCTAGACTTCTTACCACCTTTCGACTCCATTAGATCATTCAGCCTTTTTTCCTGCAAGAAACAATCCTACCAAACATTAAGCACCATAAGCAAGGCCGACATAATCAAAATAACAAAAAAAATGATATCCATCACCAAGTACATGCAAAATACCCACATCTCAACAACTATCAAAACAGAGTAAATGATATGAAATTGGGGAACTTGTTAGCCAAAGAACTTAAAAACAACAACTCAGATGTTTTGTGCAATTAACTCATGTGATCTCCAGCAACCCATCCAGATAATGAAATCAACAAACACATACTTTGAAATCAATAAACACAAACAAAAAGAATCTTAAACACAAAATCTTAGGATACCACATAATTTCCATACAAAGTTTCTTTACAATAGGATTAAACCTTAATCAAACATGAAACACCAAAACAAATACAGATCTAAAGAGATTTCCCATAAACAATCGAATAAGAAAAGAAAAAACAGATAAATAAATGAACAAATAATTAAAATACAATCAGTAAAAGGAATAACTTTTTATGGCAAAAAATCTGGTAAAAATCCAAACTTAATTTCATAAAAAAAAAAAAACATCCGGTAAAATCAAATTTATCAATATTCACAAGATTTAATCAATCCAAACAATAAACACAAGACCAAAGGGGAATCGATGTACTTACTGATAATAAACAAAATCAAGCCCACTAAACAGAGAAGCCAGCCCTCGATTCAGAGACCTAAAAATCCCTTAAAAAGATAAAGATGGGTTTATGATAAAGTTTCGATTTTGATTTTGTTTCACACGATGAGAACTCTAATTTCTTCGTTCTGCTTCTATTTTAATTATAAGGAACAACCTAGAGAGGCTATTTATAATTTTATATATAGATTTTAGGGTTAGCTCAGAGAGATTCCCGCGGGTTTTTGATATAATTACGGTTGTACCCTTTCTTTACTTCTTATATTTTATGAATTTCCTCGAAGACCAATTTGGCAACCCCGAATGACTATTTTGTCCTTTAAGTATATGCGGATTTGCATTTGTTTGTGTTTATGTATAAAGTTTTAGTTTAATTTATTTTTAGAAATTTTACATCTTTGTTTTGTACAGAAAAAGTGAAATTTTCTTGTTTATATCTGAATATTATAAAAATATGAAATAAATTAAATATTAATTTATAGAAATAGCCTTACAAAATATATTCATTTTTCATATCTTAAATTTTTTTCATATTCAATCAAATTCAGATTTATTTAAATTTCAGAAAAAAAAAATTATATCTATTAGTGAAGCCTTTTTTTTTTAATGTGTGAGGTAACTTTTGATTGAACGCAATTGCTTCCCAGCAATCTTTGGTGCAATTGATGGGGGTATTTTGGTATATTAGAGTAATTAGAAATTGTTGAGTTTTTTTTTTTATTTCAGTATGAACTATGAGGATTTTGTATTTGGATGTAATTTGTAAATGTGTAATTTTTTTTCCATTTCGGGAGATTAGTTAAAGTAGACGTGGACAATAGTAATTGAAAAACAGAATATATTGGCTTGGCATATTTCTATCCAATCATATACTGCCATATGTAAGGCTTGCCTTATCAAAGTTCGAGGAGTTTGTTATTCAAAAAAATGAAAAACTAACTAATTTAAATTTTAAACTAATGACTAACTTTTAAAATTTTATCTTTATTGAGCAAATATATATTTTCTATCTCTCTTTTAACTTGGATTTTCCAAATTTTTTTCTAGTTGCCAGCGGCAAAATGACGCACCAAATATGTAGCAAGGGGTTGTTATTGTTGTTATGCCAACAATTTACTGCACCAAATATTGAGCAAGCTACGGTGGTTACACTAACCAGGAAAAATGTCTGTTTATTCCATATATTTTGGGATTCAGTTTTTATATTCTAAAAAATATCGTAAGATATTTTGACGTTAGTTTTATTACTGTTAAAAATTATTATTTTTTGAGATTTTATAATAATATCTTTAGCAATGAGTATGTGACATGTTCTTATTTATCCTTTTAATAATACAGAGAATGAGTTTGTCATCTTGAAAAAGATAGATTTTACCTCTTCGGATACTAATATCTGGAACACTAAATATACGAAATAGATCACTGAAATATTTGAATAATTATGATTCATACTTAATATTCAAACCTTGCGGCTGGATTCAAATTAAGATGACTTTAGCCTAAGGGAAAAGACTTGGTATTTGGTTAGTTGTTGAACAAAAATCATCATTTCTTATCTTACGAGTTAACACAAAATACTTAAAAAGTAAATTGCTGCTATTATACAAAAACTACAAGAGCTTGCTTCACACATTATGGGCTACATAATAATAGTTGCTATAATTACAACAAAATACTTATAAACTCAATGGCCCTAAATCCTTGGATCACATTCAAGAAACAGGAAGCAACATAAGATACCAATATCCAACAAGGAAGGTGCTGAAATTATGCTAACCATGAGACAACACAATGAATATTTTTAAGCAAAAGCAACTTTCTTCCTAGCCAAACTCATCATTGGAACACAAACAAAGAGAACGATTTGCAAATTCCAGAATTAGCTACAATATCTAAATAACTTATATTAAAGTCTAATCATATAATAAACTGAAAGTTCGCGATTACCCAAGGTTCTGACCCTAAGCGGAATTAATCACAAAAAATCAAGACAAGTCCTAATTAATATGTTTATGGATTCCCAACAAGCAACCACAATCTAAAAAAATAAAATAAATTGCGGAAAATAAATCAATCACACAAAATCAACACAATAATTTTGGTGACGAAGTGAAAAACTTGTGCGAGTAAAAAACCACTTCGGGTATCTCGGCTACCAGCCCAATCCACTATAAAGAGAAAAACTTACAGCGATGGTCAAGACCTATGGTGGCGACTCCACCGACTAAAGAACCTCTAGACTGCATGAAACTCAAGGAACTCATTAAGCCCGTAACCCACGGTTTTCTTTAGAACCTCTGAAGTCTCTACAACTCTAAATGCCAGAACTTCGACTACCAAACTTTCTCCTAAAGAACTCTTAAGGATTAGGAATTTTTGGTAAGGTTGTGTTGAAGGTTTATCAAAGAGAGATTCACACCATTAATAAAGAAGACAAGAAGATGAAGAGAGTCTTCAATGGTGGAATCAAGAAGGTTGAAAGCTTTGAAGGATTTGGGCTAAAAGGATTTGTGTTTCAGCTATTTGGGAAGGTGACTACATGTTCTATTTATAGGTAGGGTGAAGATTTAGGGATTTTCAAAGTGAAAATGCTAAAAAACGCGTTCAGATCGCAGTCGCGTTCGAACGTTTACTCGAACGCACCACGAACGCGTGCCCACTGGAAAGACTCGTTCGAACACTATTCGAACGCACCACGAACGATTGCCCATTGGAAATAATCGTTCGAACTCTACTCGAACGCACCATGAACGCTTGCTCTCTGGAATGTTTCATTCGAACCCAATGGAGAACGTGCCACTAACACCACACATTCGAATGCTTCAACGAACGCAGCACTAACGAAAATGCTTCAGCTTTGCCAAAAAACTTGTCCAATTGTTCCAAGATCTTCAAGACTTATTACAACTCAATTGAACTTGTTTTGTCACGGACATTACCAATAAAAATGGAACTTACAATCTCCATCTTTGGCATTTTGTGACAAAACACTGCCTAATACAAAGACTACGGTAATAGACCCAAAAAGAAAATAGCCAACTGTCAACCATCAAAACAGTGACTTATTACAATATGACTCAATCTAATACCTAATAAAGTAGTCTATAAATCAATGCCACCTCAGCAACAAACCTGTTTACCTGAAACATCCACAAACAACATTATACCGTGAAAAATAATAGGATTATCAAGTATAATATTAAGCAGGTATAATACTCATGCATGTACAAGTAGATATCATTCTCCCCCTTAATCTTAACTCTCCTTAAAATAGAGATATCAAAAGGATAATCTAAGCTACTACTCTCTCTTAAACTACTCTTCCCATTTTTGTTACGAAATGACAAAGAATGAAGGTATCAAGATAAACAATATGAGGTAACTCATGCGAGAGGATATGCAAACAGAATTTACTCTCCCTCACTAACAGGCCCACACAATTAGTTGAAAATCATACGAGAAGTAAACACTTATAGATATGCAACACAAATGGTATGCAATGACAAAGAGCATACAATGAGGTAAAAATAAAAATCAACAAAATTGACTGAAACAACACTTCAAGCAAGTACAATGATACTCAGCCAGTATTCAGCTGTTTATGACATGAAATATTATGCATCATTTGAAATTTGGCTAAATACAACACTTATGCATATGACATAAACACCAAAGCATAACAGGCATTTGCGTGGAAAAATAAGTGCACAATGAATCACGGCTTAAGACCTTATTTTATGAGCAGGATACATCCAAATAAATTCATCTCTTAACAAACCAAGTCCATAAAATAGATGATCAAACCCAGCACCACTAGAACCTGAAATTAAGCAACATTGGTTTCATGCTATGTTATTTTCCCCATAAATATCATGAGCTCATAAATAACAATTCTTTCGAGTGAAGGGTTTTTGCCCTTAACTTTTGAATTTAGGCCACTGGCTCTTTTGCACTTGAGTCTCATGTAAAATTTTATTTTGTTCTTTTTGCTTTTACAAGGGGATAACACAAGGTCATCTAGTCAAAGGCACACTATTCAGTAAAAAAAGTATGATAGAAATTAGATTGCTAGTCCAAAAGCTCATACATGCGACCAAGCCTTAACAAAATAAAATCGTGTATGTAAGGTGCAAGCACAAGATACACCAAGAGTTTTTATCACACACAGTCATGCATATAGAGCATCAAGAAAAATAAAAGCATATTATACATGCATAACCATATATCATACATACCAGAATCACATGCAACATGCTATTCATGTTCGAACAAGCCACAAAAATATTTTTGGTCTTTTGTAATTTATATATATTTTTTTTAATCTTTCAGTTTTAACACGCACACAAAAAAGTAAAGACATAACATGGCTTGTCAATATACAATGGTACGTGGAGTTGTATCACGAGTGCAGATCATACTACCGTCCATTCGGAATCGACTATGAAATTTATGTCCGTGTTTCCATTCTATAAACCAAATGACATATAACAAAAATAAAACACACACACTCATATGCAGTGAAAATAAAATAAACGTGTAAGAACATAAAACACACGCGCGCGCACATGCAATGGGAAAACAAATGCAACTTCTAGGAAGAGTTACACCGAAGTGCACTCTCATCATGCCTATCAAGGCATTCAGAAGTAGTTGGGAAGATATCTTGCTTCCTCACCCAAACTTTCTTAGGAATCTCTTTCTCTTGAGAGTTCCTAGTAACCACAACAAGTTTCTCACTAAGGAATTTAGCTTGTTTGGTTAATGCAGAAACTTGAGACATTAGATTTGAGGAGTCAAATCTAGGTGACACAATCTTAGGCCTTTTCTTATGTTTGTGCAACATGTAGCACTTAGGCCTAATGTGTCATACCTTGCCACAGTGATGACACACAGGCCAAACCTCGGATGAGAGTGAGGTTTACCCACAACAGCTCTAGATCGAGGTTGGGTCACAGAACGAGGAACAAATGGAGGAATCACATGACTACACTCAACAGACTTCTTATCTGAGTCATGTTTATGAGGGTTAGGCACAGCTCTAGACGATGACACATTGTTGCAATTAGGCTCAACACCAATACCTAACATACGGTCTAGTTTTTTATTCCCACTAGAAAATACAGACAACTAGGTTCTAGCATTTTCAAGATCGGCCTCTAAAGTTTGGACCCTATCAACTAGGCATTTGTTCCTCTCCTCCAGGTCATCTACCATAAAGAGGCTTTGCTCAAATTTGGCTTGAGCTTCATTCTTTTCTAGCTCAACTAGTTTCAGCCTCTTATTGACCTCTATATTAGTCTTCTTAATAGCTAAACTCTCATTAAACAATTCAGCATAAGCTACTTAAAGACTATCCTCATCTACAGACTCATCAAGAGAGACTTCTGAATCAGCATCATTAAATTCATTCTCTCTCTCATCAAACACACTAGCATTAAAGGCCATAAAATTGCTCTTGTGTTTAGGAGACTCATCAGAAGTATAGCCACCTTCTGAATCATTGAGGGAGGCTTCCATGGCTCTCTTACCTTTAGCCTTAAGGTATGTAGGGCACTCAGGTCGAATATGCCCATAACCTTCATATTCATGGCACTGGATACTACAGGATCTACCATCCATATCCTCTTTAGACTCTCTCCTACTATGCCTAGTCTCTCTAGACATATCATCTATATCTCTATCACTGCTATGGTATCATCATCATCACTAGACAGATCATGAGCAACTTCTTTCGCGATCTTCATCGCTATAGTTTTTGGCTTTTTATAATTATGAAGTTTCTTTTCATAAACTTGTAGTTTTCCTACGATGTCATCTAATTTAAGCTGATCGAGGTCATTATTTTCCTCGATGGCGGTAATCTTCGGTAGGAACTTATCAGACAGGGATCTAAGGATTTTTCTAAATATCCTATTGGTAGGGATAGTCTCACCTAGGTTAAAACTTGAGCTAACGACATCGTTAATATCATTATAGAACTCATCAAATGTCTCAACCTAGTAGCAAGATCCTAGAGTCTATTATTTTTAACAGACAGTGTGCCCTCATAAACAGTCTGTAGGATGTCCCAAACATCATTAGCTATCTCACACATAGAGATTCTCTTAAATTCAACAGAACAAACAACACCATGAATGACATTAATTGCCTTACTGTTCTTATTGTTAGCATCAAAATCATCATTGGTCCAAGTTAATTTGTCTTTAGGGGAAGAGACCCCATCAACTATAACTACGAGAGGTTTCCACATGTATTCTACTATCATCCAGACTCTCTTATCTAAGGACATAAGGAATGCTCTCACGCGAACCTTCCAATGTAAATATTATGTGCCATCAAAAAATGGCGGACAATTTAAAGGTTGACTATGATCCATAGCAACAGGGTCAAGGATCGAGTTCAGCCTCTGATACCAATTGAAAGTTCACAATTACCCAAGGTTCTAACCCTAAGTGGAATTAATCACAAAAAAAATCAAGATAATTCATAATTAATGTACCTATGGATTCTCAACAAGCAACCACAATATAAACAAATAAAATAAATTGTGGAAAATAAATAAATCACACAAAATCAACAAAAAAATTTGGTGACGAAGTGGAAAACTCGTGCGAGTAAAAAACCACTTCAAGTATCTCGGCTACCAGCCCAATCCACTATAAAGAGAAAAACTTACAGCAATGGTCAAGACCTATAGTGGCTACTCTACCGACTCAATTACCTCTAGACTACAAGAACTCAAGGAACTCCTTAAGCTCGTAACCCACGGTTTTCTTTAGAACCTCTAAGTCTCTGAGCGGATTGACTCTGCAACTCTAAACGCTGGAACTCCAACTACCAAACTTTCTCCTAAAGAACTCTTAAGGATTAGGAATTTTGGGTAAGGTTGTGTTGAAGGTTTATCAAAGAAAGATTCACACATTAATAAATAAGACAAGAAGATGAAGAGAGTCTTCAATGGTGGAATCAAGAATGTTGAAAGCTTTGAAGGATTTGGACTCAAAGGATTTGTGTTTCAACCATTTGGGAAGGTGGCTACATGTTCTATTTATATGTAGGGTGAAGATTTAGGGTTTTTCAAAGTGAAAAGGCTCAAAAATGCGTTCAGATCGCAGTCGTGTTCAAACGTTTACTCGAACACACCACAAACGCGTGTCCACTGGAAAGACTCGTTCAAACTCTACTCGAACGCACCACGAACGCTTGCTCTCTGGAATATTTCATTCGAACCCAATGGAGAACGTGTCACTAACGCCACATGTTCGAACGCTTCAACTAACACAGCATTAACGAAAATGCTTCAACTTTGCCAAAATTCAGTTCAATTGCTCCAAGATCTTCAAGACTTATTACAACTCAATTGAACATGTTTTGTCATGGACATTGCCAATATAAATGGAATTTACATAAACAATAAACTAAAACAAATCAAGAGCATCACCATGAAATGTGCACATAATGAGAAAAAACTTCAAAAAGCCATTTTATATCATAATAAAAAATGAGCCTAAATATATGAAGAGTAATCTGTCTCTCATTGATGCGCCAATAGAAGCCCATTGGCGTGCCAATGGGATCTAAAATTGGCCTGATGTTCTCTATCTTCCATTGGCACGCTAATGGGAGCTCATTGGCGCACCAATGGACCCAAAATTCCTATTTTGATGAATTTATTAAGAATGAAACTCCCAGCAACTCCTATATAAGCACATGTTCATGCAAACCCTAAAAGATCAAACTTTTGGAGACTTAAGAGCAAAGAAAAACAGCCAGAGCAAGGTAAGAATAAAACTACAACCCAAACTGAAGATTGAAGTAGAAGATCTCACCAAAATGAGTTTCTTCTTCCTTTTCTCCTCTAGTTTTATATTTATATGTTCTTGTTTTATAATAATGAATAGTTTATGCCTAATGAAAATTATGTGTAACTAATTCAATATTTTATGATTGTAATGGATCATGAGCAATTTATTTAATTCAAATTTGTATTTTTTTTTATTCTTTTTAGTATTATATTGAGTTATTTGGTATTCTATGTTCTTAATATGTTTTATTGTCTAGCCAATAATAAAATAGTTATGGTAAATCCCTAGGAATTTGAAAAATGGAATTTGGGTTTAGCCTTGGGAATAATAGCTCGTGATAGTAGCTCTTAATGAATAGATTTTCGTGCATGATAGAAATATACCTACAAGGCATGTGTAGCCAATATTAGAATATGTTCTTAATGAGTTTAACTTGATTTAATTATCATAAGAATAGGTAATTAAATTAAGTTAGGCGTTTCTACCTGACCATCGGAAGAGGCTTTTTAGATAAATTAGCGTTATAGGTTAATAACTCATGTTAATTGCTTAATTGGATAAAAAAAATGCATAAAAAATTATTCGCATCACTAAAAGAAAATACAGAATTAGCGACGGAAATTAGCGACGAAAAAATCTGTTTCAACATTTTGAAACGAAATAGCGACGGAATTGAAATGAATTACAACATTAGCTACGGAATTTAGCGACGGGACAAAATTCCGTAACTAATAGTGGCAGGATTGAAATAGCGGGAAAAAAATGACGGAATAATGACGGATTTATAATTTTGTCTCTATATAACGACAGATTTTGAATTCAGTTGTATTTTCATCGCTATATTTAGAGACGGAAAATAATTTTATCGCTATATATTTCATCGCTATATTATAGAGACTGAATCATATTTCGTTACTATAATTTACGACGGAATCATAATTTCGTCTCTAAATAGTGACAGAATTATTTTCCGTCGCTACATATAGCGACGGAATAACGACAAAATTATTTTTCGTCTCCAATTCTACTTAAATAAATAAGATTTTCCTTTCTCTTTCGCCATTCACACCCAAATCCCTAAATCCCTCAGATTTCTTTACCACGCCATCTCTCTCTCACTCTCAGTTCTTTATTCTTTTCTTCACTCTCGGTGCATATTGTTCTAAACCTAGGAGGCGCCGACTTTGATTCTCCCATTTCTTCCTCTTCTCTGATTTTGTTGCTCATTTGCTTCATAGCTGCCAACTTTCAGTGCCAAGGTATAAGATTACTGCCGCTTCTCCCTTCGATTTCACTCTCTCTTTAGATCCACGACTTTTATTTAATCTATTTCAATCAATCTCTATCAAGAATTTTACGACCTAGGTTTGGATTGGATGGGTGCAAACTGTAAAGGAATTATGCGGAACAAAGCCCTAGGATTTGGGAAATTTTTGGGAGGTTAATTAGGGTTTTGATGGTGAAGGCTGGTTATGTTTTTGGATTTGGGAGGCAGATAGATCTACGAAACAAGTACATAAGGGTTACTTTGGGTAAAAATTAGTGAGGAATGGGGATTGAAGAGAAAATGCAAGGGTATTATGCTTATGTATGGGTTGTGGGCAAGTGAAGTAGAGAGGAAATGGGCAGGTCGGCACATGTGGACTATTCCTACACGTACGAGTGTAGCTGGTGATCGTCCTTCTTCTTCCTTCAGTTCAACTATTTTGTTTTGTAAGTTATTCCTTTTTTATATGTCAGTGTTTGTTTTATTTATCGGCTTTATGATGTAAAGGTTGATTTTTTTAAAAAAAATTATTTTTGTTAGAATCAAGTAATTTTTTGGTATTGCTCTGCGTTTTGTGAATCTGAAGTTGAAACTTATTCCACTGTTTCTTTGTTTTGCTATAGAAGCTTGCAAGAAATGATCATTTTTCATTTTTAATAGAAGAACATATACATATGGAAGCAATTCATGATGGAGGGATGACTGACAGGAAAAATAGCTTTCCCAGTTTCCAGTTTTTGGGGCAAGCTATTTGATGCCAATAAGTTATGGAGAGTGTCTGCGATATCATGAGTCTGGCTAAATTGGTGAAGAGAGATCGATTCATGGAAATCAATTTTCTTATTGACAGGAAGAGAGGGGAGGAGACGTATCCTTAGCCTTAGGGTTTAGTTTTCCAAAACACTGAGAGCTTCACAATCTGGTCGTGTTGCTCAATGTACTGTTGCACTGTCTGAAGATAAACCATGATATGTTATGGTACAAATGACTTGTGTCATTTTATCTCTACATTCTTCAAACTACCTCATCTTCTAATAAATTGCGTGATTGCTTCTTCTCATTTCTATTATTATTGATATATGTACGCTATTTTTTAGGTTGTTGGTTATCCCCTGGATATTGTAGTTTGCAGCGCTTTGGGTGCCGACATGTATGACTGTGTTTATCCCACTCGCACTGCCCGTTTTGGCACTGCTAATGTACCTGAGGTGATACTTTGAAATATATTTGGTCACAATTGTTCAAATAAAAATTTCTAAATTGTAGCTTCTTTAATGAAATAGTAATAATGATAGTAAAATGAAAGAAAGAAAAGGAACCTATGGTATTGTCTTCAATAATTGTAATTACTAGTAACTTCCAGGTTAATGTTTTAGTTGTAGCATTTCCTTGGTTAAAGTATAGATTAGTCAACATGTGAACATTAATTGTGTATTTTTGTTCTTGACGAGAATTGGATTTATGCATATTTTATAGCTGCTAAGAATCTTTGTTTTCTTTTAGATTGAATTTTCTTTCTAAAAATTATACTAACGAATGAAGTAAGTATTTTATAATTAATTTTACCACATTTGATATTTACATCACTCTACTACATACATATGTGAATCTTCAGTTCTTTTTATCATTTTTTGGACGGAATTGATGTATTATTATGCAGTTCGGTCACCAGAGAGAATCCCATAGTTTGAAACTACTAATATTTGTTACTTTTTTCAGGGAGTGTTAAAACTCAAACACAATGCAATGGCTAATGATACTCGCCCTGTTGATCCTACTTGTACTTGTATGCTATGCTTCAAACTGGAAGTTCATTTATCTTAAATATCAATCAATAATTTATCCCAAAAAAAAAATCAACAATTTCTGTTATATTGTATCTGTGCATTACCTTGTTTGTCACTATAGGTTTGGAAGAACTATATAGATCCCAAGATCATAAAATCAAGCAAGAAAACGCATGAATACACAAAGGAGAATGGCGGAAACATACTCACAATGAACGGATCTTGCGACGCGATGAACACGAGCCTTCAAGCTCCCTCAAAACTCACGGCAGTAGCTCCTCCTTGCTGTGGACTGCTCGATTTTGGCCCTTGTTGTTCCTCCAAGATTCGGCCATGGGAGACTCCATTGAAGCTCCAAGCTTCAAGCTTCAAAAGATGATTCCATGCTCAAGAAATCGTTTCCCTATCACCTTTGTATAACTCAAGGTGTGTGCTAGCACTATATCTTCTTCTTTGCTTCTCTTCTTCATTCGGTCAAACCCAAAAATGAGAGGAAGAAACGGCTCCAAGCTGTGAAGGAGAAGGAGGGAAAAAGAGAGAATATCGAAAATGGTTAAGGGAGAGAGAGAAGGAAAAAGAAAAATTGTAATAGGTTTTATATTTTCCAAAAATTAAATAAAACCATTTACCACTTTTTCAATTTCCATTTACCAAAAAGTCAAAAAGCAAAAGCCATAAATGCTTTTCAACTACCACATCACTATTCACATCAATCAATCAATCAAGTGACAAGTTGTCACATCACTCAAAGTGACTAATGATTTGACGCTTGATGCGACTAGCGATTTGACGCTTGATTTGACTTGCGTGCCGCACTCGAATTCGAAATGCGAATGCGCTCGCAAATAATCTCGGGCTCGGGTTCGCTAATTCCAAATTAACGAATTTTCCGTTGTGTCGTAATTAAATGATTACGCCTAGCGAAATTACTATTCACGTCGCTAACGAATTAATTCTAAATTAATTCGTTCGCCCGAATTAAAATCTAATTTTAATTCCGCGTCGAAATCCAATTTCGCATAATATATCGAATATATTATTTTATCGATTAATTCCAAATTAATCGTTCTCTCTCTTTAATTAATATTTTATCCCAGATAAAATATCTCCGTAATTAATCCCAGATTAATTTTCTATCTCTTCTAATTAATCCCATATTAATAAAGTGCGAGTCATATATCATCGGTGAATCTTCGGGAAGCGACCCATGAGATCCCCGGATATGTTGGCAGTAAATTCGGTCGTCGGACTATTCAAACACGTAAGTACCTCGTACTACGTTTGTACCGATTTACAAGACAAGGTTGGCTTCTAGCAAAGCGCCATGCCTACCCAATTCTCCAGAAATATCCTTATAGGAATATGTGATCTATATCAAGCGTAGTATACCGTAGTATTGTGTATGTCGATCCAGCATCGGATGATCACGTGCTAGGCCTGGGGCTGGAATTGTGTCTGCCCCGTACGAAACACATATCGGATGTCTGGCAACTAATCTCTATAATCGGATATACATGACCTAGTCATAATATCCTGATAGCTCGAGCATTTAAGAGAACAAGTTCCGTATCCTATGTGACCATCATCTCCATTTGACTGGAGTGATACTTCCGTCTTAACATCACACCCAACACACTACGATTCTCAATATACCCAGAATTGGCGTACACAGAACCTGTTAAAGCCCTGGACGACCTCAACCAAAGTATATTGATTGTCGCAAGTATTAGCGGTGCAAGTCTCAGGTTAAGACCAAATACACCTACCCTGATTGCAGACTCCCATAGACACATAGTCATACTACCAATGGGATTCCGCAGGGGTCTATCCAAAGCGAAGCTGTTTCCCATACCATCGGTAAAACACAACCTCCTATTACACTTGCATGAGTATCTTATACCCAAATATATGAGAAATATGACGTTGTGCCCTCACAAACGCGCACAAGTGTAATACTAGTCTTTTGCGTATTTATCGATGTCCAATCTCGATAATACTCTGACTAGGGATATTTAATGATTTATCCTTCGTGGACTGATATTGTCTCATATCATTCTCCATCCAGGAACAAATCATAGGGACCTCTCATCATTTATATATCTAGGTGATCTAATCACAAATGATAAGAGTGCAATCTCCTTTGTCACATAGTTAATTTGTACAACAACACCATGATCTGTACAAATAGTGACGCTATGGGTCATAATTGTCCAACAATCTCCCACTTGGCCTATAGCCAGTCACTCGAGAGCCTGACACCCAAACTATGTACGGTTGGCTCAAATTGATGAGAAAAGGCTTTCGTCAGTGGATTTTCATGATTATCTTCTGATGCGATTTATTCGATCATCACATCGCCACGATGTATGATCCGAACGAATCAGATGATTATCAAAGAGACCATTAATTCCTTAGCATGTGTTGACGCCTAGCTCAGCTGCTAACAGAACTATATCTAATCTAATTAGATTTATTATCGACCCAAATGGCTTCTATTACTGCTTCAGCAGCAGAAATAACCCGCATTTGTTGTTTATTCGGTAACAGTATCTTGCTTGGAATATTTCCAGCTCATTGTACCGTTATTCAAACTGTATAGTACCGTTTGCGATTTTTAGTCGTCTTTATCGGTTATGGGAAACTTGCTATAGTGATCCCAGTCACTTCAAGTTCTCCTTCTCCATAGACTAAGACATCATCCTTAGTTCTCTAAGATACTAACGGATGTTCTTAACATCAATCTAGTGACTATCACTCGGATTGGCCTGTTTGTGAATCCATATGCTCAAAGCGTATGAGACACCAGGTCGCGTACATTTTTCAATGTACGGTTCTACAGAGAGTTTTCGAAAGCCAAGCTTTCACCGATAGTTATTTTTATGGGAATATCATTTCCAAGAAATGACATATTATCATTATTTTATAGGAAAGCCACTGTCAGTGCGCTCCCACTAACCCTCTTATATACACAAGAATCTTTTCATTTTGAATTAAATCATAAATCATTATGATTACATCAAAACGATAATTCCAAGAACATAATGCTTGCTTCAATCCAATCATGGATCGAATAACAAGCATTATCCAAATGGATTTACCGTGGCAACAGGTAAAAGGTTGAATCGTAATCAATACAATGTTGATAACGATACCTTTCCGTTAAAAGCCTAGCCTTATACGTTGGTATGTTGCCCTCCATGTATGTCTTCCTTAAAGACTTATAGTACCAGTAGGCACAATGTCTTGCGGTACATCAACTAGTATCTAAACTTGTTGATATACATGGAATCCATTTCAGATTTTATGACACTTTGCCATAATAGGGAGTCGATACCTTGTATCACTTCCTCATACGTAGTCAGTTGGTATTCCTCAATAAGATAGACATCTTTATGAGGTGAGATCAGAAACTCATACCCCAGGTTGTTTTCTGATTCTCTCCGACCTACGCGGTTCTTGTGTATTCGAAGATTAATGGTAATAGTTTCATCTTTGATGAACTTTTTGTGTTCCATTATGACTCGGTGCCAGGAATAGTATTACTCTGATTTTCATCGAGTTTTACTATCCTCCCACTTACCACTGCATATTGGTATTCCTCTTAGGAAAACCGCATGGTGAGCAACAATCTAATTGTTCTCTTGTGAGGTGTATAAGTATAATACTTATGGTATCCCTATGATAACCTACATTTGGCACTTATCCAATTTGGGTTCTTGTTTGGTATCATCCAAACGTATGCCTAGCATACCCAAATTATCAGGAATAAGAAACCTGGTTTCTTTCATGTTCATATCTAATATGTTATCTGTCAAACAGATTTTAATGGAACCTTATTCAAAATAAGTTCTTGCACTGTTTAGCGTATCCGTTGAAGGAAATGGTAGCTCAGAGCGACTCGTGATTAACCTTATCATGTCTAACAAAATTCGGTTAATCCTGTTCGGACATACCGTCAAACTGACGTGTTCCGGGAGGAGTCCTCATTGAAAGAATACTATACTCTTTCAAGTATACGAGAAACTTATTGCTTAAGTATTTTCCATTACGGTCTTACCGTGACGGTTTAATACTTTAGCCGATCTGTTTGTCTATTTCGTGTCGAAACTTTAAAAGTTTCCGATTTGTGTTTCAAAAGAAACACATAACCATACGCGATGCCACATCCGTAAAGGTCACGAAATATTCATATCCACCTCTAGCCTAGCTAGACATGGGCCCACTTGCTTCACTATGAACTAGGGCTAACAGATCGGTGGCACTGACACTTTTACCAAGTAAATAATGTTTTAGGCATTTTGCCCAATAAACTAGATTCGTAGACTTTATTTGAATAGAATCAAATTAGTCCTAGTACCCACTCTTCGAAAGTGTGGATATACGATTCTTGTTTAATAGTGTCCCTGACAACTATGCCGCAATTAGTTTATTCTGATCAAATCAGTTTGAGCTATTTGTTTGTAATGTTATAAATTTGAGATCTATTTATATTCAAAATATAAATGTTGTTATTCACATTTAATGTGTTTATCTCAATATCATCTTTATATAATAAAACACTTTAGTGTTCTAGAATATAAAGGTTCACCCGCAGCGGGTTAAACACTGATATAGAGATAATGTATCTAGTCAAACTAGTTACATTATAACAATTTCTTAATTTAAGTACTAACCCGAAGGTAGTTCCTAAATTCAGGTATCTACGGTTAAAACAGCGACTTTCGTCCCGTTTCCAATTCGCAGATAAATCTCAATTGATGTCATTATCCTGCTCATAGCAGATTCTGAACATCAATACATATTTATGTACCACACTAAGTATTTAAAATCCAATTTTAATACTAGTAGTGAACATATTTATGACAAATATTTTTGAAGTCAGAGCCTTGCTCGTCTTCAATTCCTTCTTGGGATATGTCATTTTATCTTCCTAGAAGATTATAATGATTTTGCCTTTGCCCTTTTCAACATTCCAGTAGCCTTTGGCCAAGCCTCGGGTTTCTAGAATATCGAAGTAAGGTGCGCCTTGCACTAATTGCCTAATTGCAAAGTTTGACTTTGTCTCCTTGAGAATAGTCATTAACTCTCCAAGAGTTTACTATTGCAATAAAAGTACTTCTAAGATCTAATCTTTGAAAATCCTTTAATTTCATTATCATATTTTATGGATCTAATCCTTAGTTCTGATTCAGAAATTATGGAGTCTACCACGACAAGCTTAATGGATTAAGCATTTAAGTTATCATTACATGATCTTCCAAAGATCATGCTCTACTATTTGCTTAACTCCGGGCTTTAGGCCTAATATGTTATTTTATCAAATAAAGTAACTTATTAGTTTCCAGGACCATCCTGAAACTTTATTCCCAATTTGAAAATTAAACCATTTAAACACATTTTTCCCCAGGATTATGTTTTAAATGTCAATCTTTCAATTATATATTGATTCTAATAGTCCAACTATTTAATCAACGATTTGTGGTACTATGTATTATATTGATTATTATAGTCCAACTATACAATCAAATATAATTTAAATCAATTAACCTCAATTACATTGATTACTATAATCCAATTATAAAATCAACTGTAAATTGAAATTAATTAATTCAAATATATGATTACTATAATCCAATTATATAATCAACTATAATACAGTCCAACTGCTTATTAAAACAACAATTTAAATATTAGTCCAACTAACATTTAATCTAACGACGAAATAATTGAATGAGCGCGTATGGCAAGTAATTAAACAAATATTGCAAATTCAATTCTTGCCTCCCACTATTTTTTCGGCGAGCCTCTAACCCTCTGTCGAGTACTCGGGAAATCGCGTTTCCTAGTGGGCTAGGATCCCATTAAATATCACACAATCTTGACTTTGGCCAACAAATTGTATGATAATTAACTAGGTACCGGTAGGGGGACGTCCAAGTCTGAAACATATATCTTATATACGCCAATACATCCAATGTATTACCTAACCTTTTTCCTCTGAATCAACTAAGTCTTGGCTTTGGCACAACAAACTTAGTGATCCCAGTCAAGCGCGACCCATTGACCATGGAAAGCTTCGTAATCAATGTCGATAGACAAGAAGTGGTCTTGACTTTGGCCAACAAACCACAACTTGGACAAGACACTGATATGTAACAAAGCCTTCGTGATTCAAACACATCTTCGACAAACAAAGGCCTTGATTTTGGCCAACAAACCAATGTCGTCTCGGATCTTGAGTGAGAATCACTCAATGGAAGGAAAGACGCTTAATATTGAGCGAGAGTTTTTCGCGTGCAAATTGGCAACCAATTTATTATATTTGTTAAGGTCTCATCATCATACACCCTTAAACATGCATTCTAAACACATAATAAAGCGCATATGAAAAATAATAATGATATGCGGATGGATACTTTATACAATTGATCCTAGATCAAATCTCTCTTTCTCTCTCCCGCTAGCACAACTATTTCTTCTACCCGTTTCACTATACTTCTAAAGAAACCTCATTTACATTGAGGGGAATAGGTGAGAAGAGAAATACAATGAGAAGGAGGTAATAAGGCTGGACACACAGGTCCAATTAATAAATCAAATTTATTACAATTTCCAAAATTGTCCCACCCGACTAATATTCATCTGATATACATTATTCATGCATCGCAACCATGTATTCACACAAGCATGTTATCAATCAATCTAATCCAATTAATTAATCTGATAATTAGTGATCATCCAATTCAATTTGTATTTAATACTAATTCACTATTTAATTCCAAATTAAATATTACACTTTTATTAACGAACCTTTACGACTTAAATTCCAAATTTAATTGCAACGGGTCTCAAAGCCCGATTAACATCTAATGTTTATTTAATTAAAGTCCAATGGACTTTTAATTAATTTCTTTAAGGCGTGGACTTTTGGTCAACTCGGATCAAACCGATAACCAAGGTCCAATCCGAGAGTTACCCCATAAGCCTTTAAATTAATTTTGGCCCATTAGGCCCAATTAAATAATTAAGGTCCATTAAGTCATAATTGGACCTTTTGGATGAGGTTTTGGGCCCAATTGGATCCAACCAAATTGGCCTAAACCTAACTTGGTACAACCAAGCCAAAAGCCCAATTACAACCTATAAGGCCCAAATCCAATTTCAAGCCCAATTAATTAACTTATAAAATTCCAAATTTCATAATTAATTAACCTAAGTGTAATATACAATTAATCACCCAATTAACATTTCTAAAACATCAATTATCCTAATTAATCATGCACTTTATCATCAAATAGTGTCCAACACAATTCAATCAAAATCAAACCCATTTTCATGCTTCTTTATTCTCGGTAATTTAAGGGTTTTTTCATTCTGATTCGGTTTCAATCCAATTGAATCCACAATCATTATTTCCTAAATCATTTCAACTCATCCAATGAATTAAAAATAAAAAACACCATGAATTTCAAAAATCTCATGAATTCGGCCAAGCCTTTAATTTGGGGAAATTTGTCCAATTCAAAATTCAACCCAATTGAACTTCAAAACAACATTACCCTATTGTTTTAAGCCATCCAATGATCAAAAAACAAAATTATGCCAAGACATTAGGGCTTACAATTTTCGGCCATGCCCAAAAATTTGGGGAAAAATGGATCCAATCCAATTTCATGAAATTGATCATGCACAACTTCAATTAATCAACATACAAGCATACTTAATCAATCAATTTAACCAAATCTCGCTCTGCCTTCTAGAGCATAGCCATCAACTCTCCAAGAGTTTACTCTTGGTTCATAATGAACCTGCCCCAGCTTTCGGGTAGAGACTATAAGATCAAATCTTTGGTAGTCTCGGCCAAGTAGGTAAAGCCCAGCTAACCTATCTGATCGATGTCAATAATTATCTGTGACACCTAGTGCTCGAAATATGTACCCTTTGACATACGCGAGCAAAAGAGCTTCTTATGCAATTAGTACTTCTAAGATCTAATAATAGATCTATGAAGATCTTTAATTTCACCATCATAGTATAAAGATCTAATCCTTAATTCCGACGACATAATTAAAGTGTCATTGCATTAAGCATAAAAGATTGAGCACTAAAGTTATCATCACATGAATCTTCGAAAGATCATGTTCTACTATTTGCTCAACTCCGGGCTTAGGCCCAAGAGGTTTCTCTATCAAATAAAGTAACTCCTCAGTTCCCAGGACTATCCTGAGGTTTTATTCCCAATTTGAAAATTAAAGCCGTTTAAAGACATTTTCTCCCATGATTATGTTTTAAACGCTAATCTTTCATAATCTTGATTTCAATAGTCCAACTATCCAATCAACAATTTTAGGTGCAATTAAATATAATGGTTACTATAGTCTAACTATATAATCAACTATAATTTGATTGGTTAAATTCAAATATATTGATTACTATAATCCAATTATATAATCAACTATAAATTGAAGTAGTTTGAATACAGTCCGACTGTTTAATTAAAACAACGATTAAATATTAGTCCAACTAATATATTTATTAATTAATGACGAAAAATGAAATGAGCGCGTATTGGCAAGTATCTAAACGAAATTGCAAATTTAATACTTGCCTCCCACTATTTTTCGGCGAGCCTCTAACCCTCTATTGAGTACTCGGGAAACCTTGTTTCCTAGTAGGCTAGGATCCCGTTAAATAACACACAACCTTGACTTTGGCCAACAAGCTGTATGATATTTAACTAGGTAGATCTCTAAGATCAATTAGATCTCATCTAATTCCTAGATCCAGTAGGTGGACATCCAAGTCCGAAACATATATCCAATACATGCCAATATATCTGATATATTGCCTAACCTTTTTCCTCTGAATCAACTAAGCATTGGCTTTGGCACAACAAATTTAATGATTCCAGTTAAGCGGGACCTATTGACCTTGGAAAGCTTCGTAATCGATGTCGATGGACAAGAAGTGATCTTGACTTTGGCCAACAAATCACAACTTGGACAAGACATGCGATATGGAACAAAGCCTTCATGATTCAAACACATCCGCGATGGACAAAGGCCTTGACTTTGGCCAACAAACCAGTGCCAATCTTGGATCTTGAGAATGAATCATTCAATGGAAGGAAAAACGCTTAATATATGTTGAGGGTTTCGCGTAATTGACAACCAATTAATTATCTTTGATTAGGTCTCATCATAAACCCTTAAACATGCATTCTAAAAGCATAATAAGGCGCGGTAAATAAATTAATAATGATATACGGATGAATATTTAAAACAACTTGTTCCTAGAACAAATCTTTCACTTTCCTCTCTCCCGCTAGCATAAATCTTACTTCTACCCAATTACATAACACTTCTAAAGAAACCTCATTTACATTGAGGGGAATAGGTGATAAGAGAAATACAAAGAGTCAAGAGGTAATAGGCTGGACTCGCAGGTCCAATTTAATAAATTCTAAATTTATTACAACAATTTCCAAAATTGCCCTTACCTATCTAATATCCATTGGATATACATTATTCATACATCACATCCATGTATTCACACAAATCATGTTATCAATCAATCTAATCCAATTAATTAATCTGAAATTAATGACCATCCAATGTTCAAACAACAATTTGATTTGCGCAAGTCAAACTCGTTTTTAAGAATAAGTACTCAAAGTACGAATTCTTGAATTATATCAAACTACAACATTAAATCCAATTTAATTTGTATTCAATACTAATTCTTTATTTAATTCTAAATTAAATAATTACACTTTATTAATGAGCCTTTGCGACTTAGATTCTAAATACAATCTTTACGGGTCTCAAAGCCCAATTAACATCCAATGTCAATTTAATTAAAGTCCAATGAGCTTTTAATTAATTTATAAGGCATGGACTTTGGCAACCAAAGCCCAATAAGGAATCACCCTTTTGCCAAAAATCAATTTAGGCCCGTTAGGCCCAATTAAAATTTTAAAGGTCAATTTTATTATATTTGGATTTTATGGATATGGTTTTGGGCCCAATTGGATCCAACCAATTAACTTAAACCATACTTGGCCCAACCAAGCCCATTAAGCCCAAATACAACTTTATTAGCCCAATTCCAAATTTAGCTCAACTAATTAAATTCCAAATTTCACAATTGAATTAACTAAAGTGTATTAGCCATAATTAATTATTCAAATTAACATTTCCAAAATACCAATTTACATAATTAATCATGCTAATCATCATCAACACATGTCCAACATTATTGAATCAAAAAATCATATCATTTCCATGCTTACTAGGTCACGGCATTTAGGGATTTTTAAAATCGATTTCGATTTCAATCCAATTAAATCCTAAATCAATTTATCCCAAGTCTTTCAATTCATCCAATGATCAAAAAACAAAAAATACCATGACATTAGGGCACTACACACATTCGACCAAGCTAAACATTTGGGGAAAAATTAATCCAATTCAATTTTCATCAAATTGATCATGCATAACTCTAAGTTATCATCATTCAAGCATACTCAATCAAACAATTTCATCAAATCATGCTCAAATCAATTTTACCCAAATTTTACCCTAAATCAATTTCATGTTTAAACAAGGCTCTTGATACCATTGTTGAGTTTTTTAGGTCAAACCAAGTTCAATTTAAGCGATGAAAAGTGCGAATACATCAAAGTAAAGTTGCGAAAATACTCACTTTGATCGGCTTTGGGATGCGAAGAACAACAAAAATTTCCTTGAAGCTCTCGGCCAAGGTCCCTTTGTGCTCCTTGTGTTGATTCGGCCAAGCCCTTGCATTTGATCTTCAAGCTCCAAGCTTTGTGAATGGATTCCATGCTCATGAATGGGTTTCCCTATCACCTTTGTGTAACTCTTTATGTGTGCTAGCACCTTGGAAATTTTGTCAAAAAATTTCCCTTTGCTTCTTCTTGTTCTCGGCCAAGCCAAGTACTTAGAGAGAAAATGGCTCCAAGGCCGTGAGAGGGAGAGAGAAGAAGAGAAGTGTGTTTTTTGTGTTGTGTAATCTAATTACAAAAAATGAAAGTAAAAAATACCAAAATTAATAAAAAAAATGGTAAATGTCTTTCAAGCCATCACACTAGTGTGTTCCACACTCAACCACCAACCACCAACTTTCATCACATTAAAGTGATAAAGTTGACTAGTGGTGTGACGCGTGATGTGACTTGGGGGCCCCACTTGATTCAAAATGCGAGTGGGCCCGCAAACACTCTCGGGCTCGGGTTCGCTAATTTCAAATTAACGAATTTTTCGTTGCGACGTAATTAAATCAAATTTAATTAAATAATTATGCCTAGCAAAATTACTATTCAAGTCGCTCGCGAATTAATTCTAAATTAACTCGTTCGCCCGAATTAAAATCCAATTTTAATTCCGCGTCGAAATCTAATTTCGTATAATATATATCGAATATATTATTTTATCGATTAATTCCAAATTAATCGTTCTCTCTCTTTAAATAATATTTTATCCCAGATAAAATATCTCCGTAATTAATCATAGATTAATTTTCTCTCTCTCTTATAATTAATCCCAGATTAATTATGTACGAGTCATACGTCATCGGTGAATCTTCGGGAAGCGACCCATGAGATCCCCGGATATGTTGGCAGTAAATCCGGTTGTCAGACTATCCGAATACGTACGTACCTAGTACTACGTTTTTACCGATTTACAAGACATGGTTGGCTTCTAGCAAAGCACCGTGCCTACCCAATTCTCAAGAAATATTCTCTTAAGGAATACATAATCTATATCAAGCGTAGTATACCAAGTATTGCATATTGCGATCCATTATCGGATGTCACATGCTAAGCCTGGGGCTGGAATTGTGTCTGCCCCGTACGAAGCATATATCGGATCACTAGCAACTAGTCTATTTAATCGGATAATCATGACCTTATCATATTATCCCGATAGTTGCAACATAATAGAATACCAGTTCTGTATCCTTGCGTGATTATCATCTCCATATGACTGAAGTGATACTTCCATTTTGACATCACACCCAATACACTACGATTCTCAATAAACCCAGAAGAGGCGTACACAGAACCTGTTAAAGCCCTGGACGACCAAAACCAAAGTATATTGATTGTCGCAAGTATTAGCGATGCAAGTCTCAAGTTAAGACCAAATACACCTACCCTAATTTGGACTTCCATAGACACATAGTCATACTACCAATGGAATTCAGATGGGTCTATCCAGAGCGAAGCTATTTCCGTACCATCGGTAAACACAACCTCCTATTACACTTGCATAAGTATCCAATACTTAAATATATGAGAACTATGTCGTTATGCTCCCACAAAGCGCACAAGTGCAATACTAGTCTATTCCGCATTATTGATGTCCAATCTCGATAATACTACGAGTAGGGATGTTTTAATGATTAAACCTTCATGGATTGATACTGTCTCATATCTTATCAATCTGGAACTAATCATATGGACTTTTATCATTTATGTATCTTGGTAATCCAATTATAAATGATAAAAGAGCAATTTCCTTTGTCACATAGTTAATTTGTACAACAACACCATGTTCTGTACAAATAGTGATGCTATGGGTCATAATTGTCCAACAGTTTCTACCTTATTTATGTCGTTATTTGATATCGAATAAATGTGTTTAGGTGAAATATGAATAAATTATTCATATTAGATATTGAATAATTTGTTCGGTATTTGAAAAAATGTTAAAATTATGATTTCGTCAGAACCGCGCTTCCATTGCGACCTTCGCCCAAAACCCCAACAATTGGAACACCCTTTCGGATGATTCCAGGGCTATCAACAGATATATTTCCTTGTATCATGACCACTAGCATCAGCTTGTGAAGAAGCAGCTTGATTATGAAGCTTGTTATTAGATACCCTTTTACGGGAGAGACTAATACCAGTTGTCTTGATCCATTGTGATAGTACCGCGGCTATTACAAATATTCAGAAATGTTATTATAACAGTAAGAGAATGCGGATACACAATATAGTTAGAGAATACCTCTCTTCTGGAGCTGTAAGAATTGATCATGTACTGACTGATTATAATTTAGCCGATCCTTTGATAAAAGGACTAGCAAGAGAGAAGGTATCCAATACCTAGAAAAGAATGAGACTATTGCCATTAGATAGTCACTTATGATGGTAACCCGACCTAATAGACTGGAGATCTCAAGAAATAGGTTCAATGGGTAATAACAAGTCATGAAGTGATGATGAATCATGTTATTATTTTATTTGTGAGTTCAATTCTGAGAGCATGATATCCTGAAGCGATATAATGATGAGTTATTTAACTCTTAATGTGTTCTATACTCTATATAGAGTAGAGTACCTAGCTACATGAGTACTCTTGATAGACACACCTATGTGAATGTAGAAGTGTGGCCGCTTCTTATGAAATTTTAGGCAAAAATTTCTAGAGCATTCATTATACTGGGATATACGAGCATGGCCGTAATGCTCGGGCTTTTTGACTTCACCCTGAAAGATTTGTGTGTGTAACGTTGTCAGAGATAGAGTTCAAAACTACGAGTTACTCTAGTATAATCTGAATCGTCAACACTATGTAAAGGTTCAAGTCGAAAGACACATTTATTTATGCACGACCTTATATTATATTGCTCGATGAAAATGTTTAATTAAAATTCAAGTGGGGGATTGTTGTAAATTTGAATTTTAAATGGTAAAAGGGAGTTACAAAATTTACATGGGGTTTAATAGAAATGTTTTCTCTTAATTTTTTTTAACGTTAAAAATTAATTTCCTTTTACTATCAAAATTAAATGCAAAAAACTATTTTATAATTAAATATAAATGTTCAAAATATTACTTATATATACAAGTTTCTTTTGTAGAAACAAAAGGCCAAGAAAAAGACAAAAATAGAGAGCAAAACTGTCAAGAGAAAGAAAGAGAAAAATTGCCGAGAACCAAAGAGAGAAAGAAGAAAAAAATTGCCGAGAGAGAAGAAAACATTTGAGAGCAATTTTTGTTTTTTAACCTGAGCAACTTGAAAAAAATTCATTTTGATAGAGCCGAGAGGCTGAGATTCCGAGCAACAGTTCTGATCTGGGTGTGAGTATACCAATTGATTTTGTGCAAAATTGATTGAAACAATATTTTTCTAGGCTTGTTTTATCCCGGGACTACGGAGCTGACATACTGCTAGCATAAATTCTGGGCAGAGCCACGAAACGTCTTAAAGAGAGCGACCTAGTCCGCGACTCAAGTCAAATTCAATTTTATATTCCTGGTGAACGGTAATATCTTTCTTATTTGTGCAAATTGTTCTAACATTCTCTTTAAGCCTACCCCCACTCTCCATAACTATCTTTTTGGTTTCAAGGAAGTGAAACTATGACAAGGGAAGATATAATCGACGCAATAGAATGAGTAAAGATGGGATCAATGATGGACATATGCGTCCGAGTACAATAAGCAAAGAGCATGGAAAACTCTTTCCATAGCTGCCATTTTTTATGGGAAGAAATAACACAAAATAAGATGGTTTGCAATGGCCCTTAGGCTATCAAACTCTTAGATAATATGTATATATATGTTGCTGTCTCAGTACATTCATTGTTTTATTTCAACCTCCTTAAAAAGATGTGAATGTAAAAGAAATTTTTTGTGAGATCATAATATCTTGCTCAAGTGATATACCAATTGAAATTAGTGATATGTTTTTGTTCTTTTCCGCATAGATGTTGAAATTAGCCACTAAGATCGAGCCTATGTTGTTAATGATGCAGCTTGGTGAGTTCTTTAAACAGTCGTTTAGGCGCTATAAGCGACGCTTTTGTATTTTAAGTTATAAATTTTAAAATTTTAGATAAAAATTTGTATATACCGCCCTTTGACTGTGTAGGAGCGAAGCAAAAGTTTACCGATATGTCTATGACGTCGGTGATCACTACACTGTTCGGCTTGCAGCATGTAGAGAGTACGGATAACTCCACATGGGGACTAACTGGAGAATAAGGGAGTTGCCACCCAGTATGAGACATCGGGAATGATTTAAGGCTGTACTACACTCCTCGTAAGGTCCAACCTTAAACCCGTTTAGGTTCGGAATGGTCCATTACTGATACTAGTATAATATTTACGCTCAAAAGAAGTATTCTCATATCTTATAGTGCAATCACATAAAATAATAATTTATAAAAAAAAAAGCATACAATCTGCAATCATGAATAGTAAAGAAATAGCTAACAATGAATAAATATTTAGAAACTAATACAGTAGCAACATGATAATAAGTAAACAAATCAGAGCATGCATCACATCGGTTTGGCCTTGTGGAAGCCTGGCTGGACATTTTTATATGCCATTGGTGTCCTGTGGGACATAACCCATTTTCCTGCTCGATTTAGCATAAGTGTGGCCGGATATGCATTCAGACAGTGAGTAATTATGAGAAATAACAATAAAAAAAGGCATTAATAGGATAACTAACATACTAGCATGTATGAAATGATAATATAAGATAAGAAAAAAATTAGTAATATGTCGAAAATAAACATTAATAAAGTAATTGAACTAAAGAAAGCAGTAAAGACGGTCTGATATGTTTATCAAGTGGCCGAAAATGTGTGCATGTCCAACCGAATGTACATAGAACACAAACTCCAAAACGCAGAAGGATAAAGTAAGGTGCCCTTAGATCGTTCCTTTATGTGTTGTCTAGCTCAGAAGACGTCTTTGAAGTCGAATTGCCACTGGGTTGTTTGCTGGAAGGGAATGAACTCCCAAGATTTCTAAGATTTTCTCACTATTTTCGCTCTCTCTAAGAACTCTGTATTGCAAAATTTTGGCAGAGTATCTAGGTAGGTTCTGAATTGTTTATGTGAAGGGAAAATTCCTCTTGACGAGGAGGTTCTGAGAATGGCATAGGAAGACATGATCACTTCCCTCTGTCCCATCTGTTGTTAGTTACAACTCGACACATATATGGCCGGAAGTACATCTTAAGATATATGTCCGACCGGACATATTCAGTAATTATGATGCCTGTGACACCAATAATTGAAGATTTGCACACCCGATGACAGATCGATACATGTCCGGCTAGACAGGTATTTTGAATTATATATTCAGCCGGCTATTAAATTTGAATTGGATGTCCGACCATACATAATCAGATTCCTTAACTTCTGTAACGGACAATCTATTTATTCAATGACAACTATATCATATTCAATCGAATTTAGGGTTTTCAGGATATATCTGGCCAGGTATTCTAATTTGAGAGATGGTAGGCAGGATATAAGTGATGTTCGGCTGGCTTTTGGCTGTATTCTATAGAGTTCTTTTCCCTTCCAACATAAATCTTTGCAATTTCCTAAGTATTCAGAGGGTGTCCCCATATGAGACTCATCATCGGATTATGTGTAAAAATGCAATGTCTAGAGACTAGTCAAATATGACATTTGAACAATATATGGGCGGTTGAATTATCAAAATGCTTTGTCCCACTTGCTGTCTTTGATAACATATGGTCTCTATTATGAGTGCAGCAACAGATGTAGCAGATCAAAGTTCTTAATGGCAGCCACGAGTTAAGCCACAAAGAAGCAGAACACTGCCAAGAAACCTACTGGACTATGAGCTTAATTGAGAAGGTAGCATCAAATGGAGTATCACAAAAATATTAGTTACGAAATTAGTTAGAATTAACAGAATTTATAACAGACCAGTTGGTCTTAACTGTATTTGATAATGACAGTTAAAAGTTAGTTAACTGTGTTGTTAGTGAAAGTAGCCAATAATAAATAGTCATGTGAACAGATCATTGGAATAGGAAAAATTTTAGAATCAACTTGGAGAATTGTTAGCTGTTCTCAAATATTAACTAATAATTGGTGCTTTCATTGCATTTTCTTCAAGTGCTTATGGGCAAAGCAAATGGAAATAGCGATTATCTGGCATAAATTGCAGGGCTCCGGCAATAGCTTGATGATCAAGCTCAACGATTTACTGGGATTAAAGATTTGCTTTGTCAATTTTCATCCAAGTTAGCTTCTACTGAGCGTGTTACTGATCAATTTCCTCCTCCTAATACAGTTCCTAGGGATCCAATTTCTTCAGTTGTTCCATACAAATACTTTTGATTAGAGGTCCCTCGATTTGATGGTCAAGATGTGGATTGTTGGAGGTTAAACATTGAACACTTTTTCGACACAAATCCTATACCCAATGAGCAGATAATTTCCATAGCTGCGTATCATTGGAATGAGAAGCATTATCTTGGAATTCATGTATGAGAAAAAGTGCTCAGTTGAGATCTTGAGGATCTTTCTTGGCAGTTGTGGCAACAAGATTTTGGGATTCTGTTTTGGAGAATCATGAATGAGCTCTTTTTAAACTGATTTATATTTTATACCACTACCGTGCGAGCATACATTAGAGATTTTAAGGTGTTATCCAATAAGGTAAATGGCTTAACTGAAGGTTCTTTGTTGAATTGCTTTGTGTATGGCTTAAAATTTGCTATTAGAAGAGAAGTAATGGCTCTTAGTCTTAGACCTGCTACTTTTATAGAAGCAATTGATTTGGCATCCCTTCAAGAAGAAAAGCTCACCCACATCACTACCCCTTACCAAAATAATCGAAGTCAGTATTTATTACCCTTTGAAATCACTGCATATTTCACTGCTTCATCATCTAAACCACCACATACAAATTTAGTAGGAACAAGCACTTCTGGTAGGTCAGTTAAGAGGTTAACACTTGCTGAAATGCAAGTTAGAATGGATAAAGGGTCCGGATATGGACCCGGTTAAGCACTTCCGGGTCCGCAATTGCCCACTGTTTTTTTTTTTTCTTTTTTTTTTTAAAGCTCCACTTCCACTATTCAATATCAATACTATGTATTAACAATTCACAACAAGTTTGAATACATATTCACAACAAGTTTGAATTGGAAATTACAAAACACATAAAAATACTTAAGTTTGAACTTCAAGTTTCAACACAATCCTTTGTCTTATTTTCCCATCAAATCAAGATTCTTAGCGGACAGTGGCATGATTATTTGTTTTTTTTTTTTTTTAAATTTTTTGCATATGTTACTACGTTTTGATTTCTCAGACTATTAGGTATCTACTATTTTAACTGAAATAATATATTGAGTTTGGATCGGGTCCAGGAATTTACAATTGGGAATTGAAAATTTTGGATATTAATTTTTTTTTCTCAATAACTGTCGAATCATTATCCAATTATCGACTTGTCCCTATAAATTCAAGATGGGTAGAGAGTTGGGTACTCAATGAGAATTGATTACAAACAAAAAATCAAATATTGAGAATAAAAAAAAAAAAAAACTAGAACTGAATATATAAAGGTAATGATATAAAATATCATCATTACCTTTCCGCAACTGCACACTGTTTTTTTTTTTTTTAATTATACCGGGTCCCGAGTACCCTGGGTCCGGATACTTCCGGACCCGCATCCGGACCCGGTATGATGCAGGTCCTCTAAAACAAGACCCGAATCCGCAAATTTTTTTAGCGGATCCGGGTCTAACCGGACCCGGGTCTTCCGGGTCCATGCGAACCCGGGCCGGATCCGGATCTGCTTGCCATCCCTAGGTGAATACATGCCACCTAATAGATATAATAAGTTTGGAGAGCATGGTAAGCCATATGACTTTGTCTCCAAGGTAAATAAAAAATCATTATCTTCATAATGAATTAATTACCTATAATTATGTTATAATAATTATCTCATAATTATTACTAACATGATTATCTCATAATCATGATTTGATTATCTCATAATCAAATAATTCTAAAAAACATAAGTTAAACTAATTTAACATAGTTTTCATTTGTGACAAAAATATTATAATCTCATTAATATATATAAATAGAATGTGAGCATATTATTAGACAATCTAATTATATTAGGTTTGTTACAGTTAATCGTGCTAGCACGATGACCAAATGGACCTACGGTTCTGAGCTCCAATAATTTCAAAATATTAATTAAACTCTTTAATTAAATATTACAATTTATTAACTCCGCGTTATTCCACTAAAAACTCGAAGTTGAACTCATGTTACCGTAGATGGAAAATAAAAGCCAAACAACTTCGGTATCCATCGATATAGTCATTACATATGGATATATCCCTTCACGAATATCTCATAAATAGAGCCGAGTCATAAGTTCGTTAAACCCCTCTAAATATTTTGTCTCTTAAGCACAATTGATTCTATAATGAACAATTAATTCATAACAATTATGAATATAAAACTTTCTATTCACAATAGAAAAGTTGAGCGCTCAAATTGTTCAAGTCCCGAATCAATTCTTAAAAGAGATATTCTTTTGTTTCTCGTAAGAATGAGTGAATTTCATATCTATGTAAAACGTTCTCAGCTACACACCAAAACATATCCCTAAAATACGTAGTTATTGGTCGGGAATGCAACACCAACCTCACCATAGTAAATCAAAGGACATAGTCTGTCATGCAGGAGTTCATAATACACTCAAGTTTAAGATCGAATCCATATATGACCATCTATTAGATAAAATGAATTTCTTCGATAAAGGGGATTTTAAAAGAAATTTGTATTTATCTGAGTCCAGTCCTATATGATCTCATCATACAAGGTGTCTCCATTCCCATGTCACTACATGAACGATCTCGGATTAAGGTCGTCATACAAATATAGAATGGACCGCAGCTATAGATAAACCACAAATAAAGTACCTTCTTTGTTTGCTCTCTATGGACTATTTAGATTACTAACTTCAGACTTCAATCCTCTCGTGCATCAAACACACACTAAGTCTGAAAATACAAGAGTAATCAAGGTAAACAAGACAATTAGACAATATGCGATATAAATCAAACAACTTTGATAAAAAGAATGATGTATTTATTATTATTACAATAATCAATTCCGTTTACAATACATGAAGCTCTATGACATAAGTCCCAACAGAATCTTCTTCAATTGAATAGAATGGCAGTAACTGATGCTATAGCTATCTATTTTTATCTTCATGTCTTACCAACTTCTGCATTAGGATCATCTGTTAATTCTAAAATGCAACTACTACTTGAGGAATTCTCAGAAGTTTTCTCTCAGCCAACAAGTTTACCTCCAACCAGATCTTTGGATCATCACCAACACTTGTTTCCCAACTTGGCTGTAGTTAATATAAGACCCTACAAGTACCCTCATTTTCAGAAAATTAAAATAGAGAAATTGATCAAAGAAATGTTAAGTGCATGGATCATACAGCATAGCATCAGTCCATATTCTTCACCAGTCTTGCTTGTTAAGAAAAATGATAGTACTTGGAGATTTTATGTAGATTACAGAGCTTTATAAACAGTCACCGTGAAGGAGAAGTTCCATATCCCCACTGTGGATGAGTTAATGATGAGTTGCATGGTGCAACCATTTTTTATAAATTAGATTTGAGAGCTGGATTTCATCAAATTTGAATAGTTGTTGAAGATGTGCCAAAAACTCCCTTCATGACTAATGAGGGCCATTATGAATTATTGGTCATGTCTTTTGGTTTGAAAAATGCTCCATTCATTTTATAGGCCAACATGAACTACATCTTCAAACCTTACCTAAGGAAATTCATCATTGTTTTTTTTTTTTTAAGATACCTAGTTTATAGTTCATCATAGGAGATCCATCTGCATCATCTCAGAATCACCCTTCACTACTTGTTGACTAACCAATTCTTTGGCAAGCTAAGCAAATGTATTTTTGCATAAAAGCGCATTGATGGGATTAGAGCCAAATTCCTCTAAGATATAGATCATGTTGGATTGGCCTGTTCAAGTCACTATGAAACACATGAGGGATTTTTTTAGTTTGATTGGTTACTACAGAAGATTTGTCAGGAATTATGCCTTGATAGCTGCTCCCTTCACAAACTTGTTGAAAGCCAACACATTTACTTGGACTGCTAAGGCTGAGGAAGTATTTTAGACTTTAAAGCAAGCTATGATAACCACAGATGTCTTTGATTTACCATATTTTAATGAAAAATTTATAGTGGAGACTGATGCAAATGCTGAAGGGATTGGAGCCGTACTCACCCAGAAACAGCACCCCATTGCTTTTTAATTTTCAGTAAGAAACTAGGCAAGAGACTTCAACATGCCTTTGCTTATGTCAGAGAATTAGTGGCCATTGTTAAGGCAGTTCAAAAATGGAGACAAATATTTACTTGGATCTCATTTCATTATCAAGATTGATCATATGAGTCTGAAAAGTCCCATGGAGACTTCTGAACAGCAATAATATTTGCCTAAACTATTGGGTTTTGATTATAAGATTCAACATAAATCTGAAGCATAAAACACTATGGATGATGCTCTTTCCAGTATTCCTCATGTTGCTGATAAACAATCACAGTTTGTAGGTCTCTCTGTACCAATTTTAATTTCTATTGGAATGGCTTGAAGCATGACATTCATCAATATTTTAATCAATGTACTGTCTGCCAATAGGTGAAGTATCAGACCAGTAGCCCCCATGGCTTATTACAACACCTATTCCTGAGTTGTCATGGGAAGATATATCTATGGATTTCATAATTGGTCTGCCTGCATCTATAGGATATTCAGTCATCTTTATGGTGGTAGATCCGTTGAGCAAATAAATTCATTTGGGGGCCTTGTCATCTCATTACAATGCTCAAACGGTGGCTCAACTATTTGTTAACATAGTATGCAAACTGCATGGCTTCCCTAAAAATATTGTCTCTAATCGAGATCCATTGTTCCTTAGCAAATTCTGGAAAGTATTATTTCAAGCAGCAGATACTAAGTTGAATATGAATAATGCTTATCATCTCCAATTTGAGGTGCTTTGCCAATTCTCAGCCTAAAAGGAGGGTTCAGTTCTTATCTTGGATTGGGTTATGGTACAACACTTCTTTCCACTCTAGCATAAATAAGACTCCATATGAGGTTATTTATGGAAGACCTCCTCCAACCATTCCCTTATACATTAGATAAAGTACTTCATTGGAGGCTTTGGAGTATGATTTAATGGAAAGAGATGCAGTCTTAAAGCAGCTTAAGCTTCATTTGCAACGTGCTCAACAGAGAATGAAGACATTTGCTGATACAAATAGGTCTGACTCTGACATACAGTTTCAGGTTGGTTATTGGGTTTGGGTTAAATTAAAGCCTTATAGACAAATATTAATGGCAAGTGGACCTTTCCATTGGTCCCTATTTGATCCTTCATAAAGTGGGTGTCGTGGCTTACAAACTGCAAATACCCTCTGGGTCTAGAGTCCACCCAGTTTTCCATGTGTCTCAATTAAAAGCCTACAAATCTGCTTCCCCACCGCCAATAGAGCCAATTACCCCTTACCAGAATCTGAGTATGTCTTCATTCTCTAACCTTTAGATGTCATCAGTTCCAAACATGCCTTTCATGGCAACCGTAGAGTTCCTCGGATATTCGTGCAGTGGAAGTCTTTATCAATGGAGGATGCTACTTGGGAGGAAAATGTCTTTCCAAATGGGGGATGCAAGGTTACGAGTGCAGCAATAGATGCAGCAGATCAAAGTTCTTCATAAGAGTCACGAGTTAAGACACAGAGAAGCATAACACTGCTAAGGAACCTACTGGAGTATGAGCTTAATTGAGAAGGCATCATCAAATGGAGTATCACAAAATTAGTTACAAAATTTCATTTTCAAATTTTATTATTATTATTATGCAATTTGCAAAACCAAACAAAAATAACATGGCCATCCTTTCACGTGAAGGTGCATTATTATGCAATTTGCAAAACCAAATAAAAGCAACATGACCATTTTATTAAAAGCTTTTTTATTGTTTCTTGATAATTTCCCAACATTTGCCATAATTGCCATAAATCCACCCAACTTTATATATTATACAATGGGCCATGCACAAAAGAAAATGAAGAGCTTGATAAATTTGACGTGAGGCTTGAAGAGATTTAAAGGATGGAAGCTGAAGAATATATTTCTCTCATCTTATTCACAATGTCATTGAGCACTATATATACACATTGTTTGAAATTTAAAATAGGAAAGAGATTACAATAAAAGGAAGGGATTAACTACTAGATAAATGACATAATTACAAATATTTTAAAAATTGAGATCCCTTGATTTTCTCCCTTCATTTTCTCATCTTGATGGTGTAATCTTATCATGCCCGCGCAAGATGGACGGTCTTGGAGAGAGTCTGATCTTGGATTTGAGTGTGTTGAAAGGAGAGCGAGCAAGAGGTTTGGATAAGGGCGTCAGCTAGTTGATCAGCTCCAGAGATGTGTGAGACCCGGAGTAGACCATTTTGAACTTGTTCCCAGATGAAGTGGTAGTCCAGAGCTACGTGTTTCATGCGCGAGTGGAAAACAGGATTGGAGCATAAATTGGTTGCACCAACATTGTCACAGTAGATGACTGGTTGGAGAGAAAGAGTGACACCGAGTTCGGTAAGGAGAGCACAAATCCATCTAATTTCGGCAGCAGTGGAGGCTACTGATCGGTACTCAGCCTCAGTGGATGAGCGTGCAACCGTGCGTTGTTTCTTGGAGCTCCAGGAAATAGGATTGTGACCCAGATATACTATGTAAGCACCAGTGGAGGTGAAATCGTCCTTGTTACCAGCCCAATCAGCATCGGAAAAGGCATGGAGTGCTAGAGGGGAGTTGCGGCGGAGGAATATGCCATGGTCCAGAGTGCCACAGAGATATCGCAGTAGACGCTTGACGACATGCCAATGGTCACTGGTAGGTTGATGCATAAACTGAGAGAGTTTGTTCACTGTATAAGCAATGTCTGGTCGAGTGAGAGAGAGATACTGGAGGCTGCCGACAATATTTCTGTACTCGGTCGGATCAGGTAAAGGAGATCCGGATTGTAAAGTGAGTACCGGGTTTGTTGCAAGAGGTGTTGGGGCTGGCTTGGCGTCAATCATGTGGGTTCTGGTAAGCAGATCGGCAATGTACTTGCGTTGACTAAGGAAAAGATCATTGTTGTGGGGAGTAACCTCTACCCCAAGGAAATAAGCAAGCTGGCCAAGATCTTTAAGAGAGAAGCGCTGAGAGAGTTGGTCAATGAATCTTTGGACAGCTTCAACATTATTTCCTGTAATGATGATGTCGTCGACATAGACTAAGAGGTATAGTGTGGTGTGTGGTTGTTGAAGATGAACAGTGAGGTGTCGGCCTGTGAGTTGGTGAAGCCGGATTGGAGAAGAAATTGGCGCAGTTCTTGGTACCATGCTCGAGGGGCCTGTTTGAGGCCGTAGATGGCCTTGCGAAGTTTGCAGACGTGATGGGGATGATCGCGATCAATGAAGCCCGAAGGTTGTGACATAAAAACATCTTCAGTGAGAGTGCCTTGAAGAAAGGCATTATTGATGTCAAGTTGTCGGAGAGACCATCCTTGACTAACCGCAAGGCTGAGAACAATCCGAACAGTGGTCGGCTTGATGACTGGACTGAAGGTTTCATAATAATCAATGCCAGGACGTTGATGGAAGCCTTTGGCAACTAATCGTGCTTTGTACCTGTCAATAGAACCATTAGCATTAAATTTGGTGCGAAAGATCCACTTACAGCCGACCAGGTTTTGGTCGGGACGGGGTGGCACTAGTTCCCATGTCCCATTGCGAAGTAAAGCATTATACTCCTCCGACAGAGCTTGGCGCCACTCAGGGTCCTTGAGGGCTTGGGTAATGGTGGTGGGTTCGAGGGTAGGTTTCTGAAGCTGGGCGGTGAGGTTAAGTTTTTGAATTGGTTTATGGAGGTTGTTCTTGGAACGAGTGACGATGACTCGTGGTAAAGTTGAGTGGTCATGTGGTCGGTCGGGGTTGGTGTGGTCGGGCAGGGGGGCTGAAGTTGAGTGCTCATGTGGTTGGTCGGGATTAGTGTGGTCGGGGAGGGGTGATAAGTTTGGGCGTTCTTGTGGGCGGTCGGGGTCTGTGTGATCGGGGTTGGGTGGTGCGTGCGATCGGACATGTGGTCGGTTGGGTAAGGGTGGTAAACTGGGATGTTCATGTGGTCGGTAGAGGGTTGTGTGGTTGGGGTGGGGTGGTACTCGGTTGTGTGTATGTGGTTGGTCGGTGTGGGTGTGTTCGGCAAGGGATGGTGATGCTCTAGGTTGGTTGTGCTCGATATTTATTGGTTGATCGGCTGGTACTTGTGAAGTTGTGGTACTTGTGGAATTACTGTGTAATGGAGGGTGGGGTTGGATCGGAGCATCGGTGGGTGTTGAATTCTGTGGGGGTGCAGGGTCGGTAGTCGGCGATGGTGAGTCCAGTACCGGTAAGGTCATGGAGCACCATTCAGAGATGGTGGATGGAGTGGCACGAGGAGGAGACATTTGAGAGGTGGCAAAAGGAAAAATTGACTCAACGAAGCGGACATGTCGGGAGGTGTAAAGTCTATATGTGGAGGGCTCGAGACATAGATAAGCCCTCTGAGTGGGAGAATATCCTACGAAGACACAGAGAGAGGACCGAGACTCGAGTTTGTGAGATGTGTAAGGACGGAGCCAAGGGTAGCAGAGACAGCCAAAGCTGCGCAGTTTCGAGTAGTTCGACATATGGCCGAAGAGTTGGAGATAAGGTGAGTTGTGGTGTAAGGTTGGTGTAGGCATGCGATTTATAAGATAGACGGCAGTGGAAAAGGCAAATGGCCAATATGAGAGAGGCATGGATGAGTGGGTAAGAAAAGAAAGACATGTTTCAACGATATGTCGATGACGACGTTCAGAGTACCCATTGTGTTCAGGAGTGTGAGGAGGGGAAGTGAGATGGGAGACCCCATGGATTGTGAGGAAGGAAGAGAGGGCTTGATATTCCCCCCCATTGTCAGAGTAGATAGTTATGATTGGGCGGTTGAAGAATTTTTCTACTAGCGCCTTGAAGCGCACAAAGACATCACGGGTGTCTGACTTTCGTTTTAGGGGATAAAGCCAAATGTATTTGGTGAAGTGGTCGACAAAGATTATGTAGTATTTGAAGTTATCAAATGAGTAGACCGGGGAGGTCCATAAATCAGTAAATATAACCTCAAGAGGTGTTGATGTAGTAAGAGTAGATGAAGAGAACGGTAACTTGTGACTTTTATTGCATTGACACGAATTACAATTAAAATTTAGATAAGAGGAAAGAGAGACATCTGAATTAAATGAAGACATGATATTTTTGAAGATCGACGATGAAGGATGCCCGAGCCGATGATGCCACTCAGGTATAGTAGTTCTGACACTTGAAAAGGCGATTAGAGGGGACCGAGTGGGGGAGGTCGGCCATTCGTATACACCATCTTTAGTCCGACCCTGCAACAGAATTGCCCCCGTGCGGAGATCCTTCACATTAAAAGAGAGGGTAAGAACTCAATGGAAGTGTTATTGGACTTGCAAAATTGAGAAATGGAGATAAGATTACGTTTCATAGTGGGTACATATAAAACATTAGATAAGGTAAAAGAGTGAGTCAGAGTATTAAGAGAGGTAGAACCGTGGTGGGAAATGGGGAGTGCAGTGTCGTCACCGATCATTATTTCATATGTGCCGTCATAAGGATTGTGGAGAGCAAGGTTGTTGAGATCAGTAGTGACATGATGCGAGGCTCCACTGTCAAGAAGCCAGGCGGGGTTGGATGAAGAGGTGGTGGTAACATTTGCTTGATATTGCCAGGGATTGGATGTGCGAGGGTTGGACGAGTTGGTGGGGCGAGATGGTGGTTGTACACGTGGGAAGTGTTGGCGGAAGAGAGGGCACTGGGAGACCACATGGCCTTGAGTGTGGCACCATTGGCACCGACCAAGGAAGGGACGAGGAGGAGGTCGGTCGGCTCGAGTGTTGGTGGGAGAGTTTCTGGTAAGTTGGGGGGTGGTGGTGGGTGCAAACCGACCGGGCTGGGCAGTGTGATTGGGATGAGGCCGGTTGTAGGTCCGAACATTGGTGGGATGTGCGGATGCCGGGTGGGAAGGGGAACTTGTCCTGTTGTTGAGAGATAATTCCTTGTTGATGAGTTTTTCATGGAGTTCATCAAAGAGGATAGTGGAATCACGGCCATTGACAGAGTCAACGATGGACTGATAGTTATCGTCAAGTCCATCAAGCACTTTTTCAATTAGATCTTCATGGTCAAGAGGTTTTCCAAGGGCGGCAAGTTGATCGGCTGTGGTTTTGATGGATTGCATGTATTCGGTGATTGTTTTAGGGCCTTTGGTGATGTGTTTAAGATGATCTTTGAGTTGTTTGATATGACCACGAGATGGACGGGCATAGGTGTTGGCAAGGGTTTGCCAAGCTTCATAGGTGGTGTTAGATTGGGTGATGAGAGGAACTAGAGATGGTGAAAGGGTGCCGACAAGAGCTGCAAAAATTAGTTTGTCTTGTCGGAGCCAGGTGCGATATTCTGGATTGGGAGAGGTAACATTATTTGTGGTGATGGTACGTGGTGGGGTGTGATGATTTCCATCAATGTATTTTTGTAAGTCATAGCCGATGAGAATGGCTTCAATTTGGGTTTTCCAGGAGAGGTAATTTGTTGATGTGAGTTTGATGGAGTTATGGATGGTAACAATGATCAAAGGTTTTGTAGGTTCTTGGTCATTGGGGATGACATTTTGGGTACTGTCGGTGGCCATTGGAACAGGGGATGGAAGTGCTTGAGAAGTATTTGGCTAGTGGGTTTGAGAAAAAAAAATTTAGAGAATGGATCTGGGCGCTGATACCATGAAGAGATTTAAAGGATGGGAAGCTGAAGAATATATTTCTCTCATCTTATTCACAATGCCATTGAGCACTATATATACACATTGTTTGAAATTTAAAATAGGAAAGAGATTACAATAAAAGTAAGGGATTAACTACTAGATAAATGACATAATTACAAATATTTTAAAAATTGAGATCCCTTGATTTTCTCCCTTCATTTTCTCATCTTGATGGTGTAATCTTATCAAGGCTTAACTAAAATTTGATAAATGGGATTATTTCTTTAGGCTTCCAGTTCTCGTATCTATTTTCGTGTTGAACATCCAAAATAATATTTTACTTACATAAGAAATAAAAATCACAATAAAAATATATAAAATAAAAATTTAATTATTATTTATAACATCTCGTTCCAAGAGATGCTACCGGTAGGGAATAGACTGATTTATCCCCCTGAGCCTCTATTTTTTGACTATAATCTATCCTAAAGCTCTATCCCAAATGTAAACTCAAACATGGGACCGTAGCCCAATTCAACAACATGCAATATAATTTAATACTTATAACAGTAACCTAAATGTACTTCTCTTTACGACTTTATACTGGACACTTTTGGTTTATTACAACGACTTATACAATACTAGTGTGTACATGCAACTGTGCTATGACTCTGACTGGACTGTAACTCTGTACTCAATCTATTGGACCCAAACACCCTAGTGACTGCTATCAGTATCCATCCTCTCGAACTCGTCCTCCGGGTAAACCTACAAAACAAAGAATCTGGGAGTGGGGGTGTCAGATCGTTTGAACGACCTGGTGAGTGGATACTGAAAATAACAAAACCATGAGAAAAAGCCAAAACATATCCGTAAACCATTTTCCATGCATACATCGTAAAAAATATTAGAGTTGGTGCTCGGAGTGCCAATCCGGATCGTATTTATGTCTGATTCATGAATACGAACAATGTCTTTTTCCATAATATTACTTATTTAATGGTAGCACATCTTGTCTTTTATATACATATTCGATCTAATTACGATTACATATCTAATTATAATTAGATTGAAACTAAATCTGATTTAGTGATACATGTATATTAGACAAAGACCATAGGATTTACAACGTAATGCGCAGTTACAACGTAGTTTGTAATTGACATTGGGAAGCGTCACTATAAGTTGTATATCCTTAAATTAAGTTCATGGTCAAGATTTACTAACACGGGTCGGTTAGTAAAATCCGCTGAGACCAGTACATGTTGTATATCGTGACTTAGTCCGATAGTTTGTCCCAATGAACCATGAGCCTCATGAGACTCGTATAGACATGTAGGTATTTATTTGATAAACACTAAACGACTCACTGAAGATTTCCTAATATATGGTACACCAACGTCAATAGGAATCTTCTCGAATTGAGTGAGCATAATGGTCCTTTGACTTGAGATACCACAGTGGATATATTAGTTATCCTCCACACTTTGATGGCAGTCACATCACAGATCTATTAAGATCAGACCTCCGCATGTTCGTTGGGTGTGGACTGATGCTCATGATATCCAGTGCGTATCAAGATAGAATATGTCAGTCATGTGTACATGGCCTAGGTATCCTACATGTGTTTGTGATCTAGTAAATCAATGGTCGTGGTATAACTTCGGAAGCAAGTTCCGAGTGTTATTTAGAGATCGTAAATTTGAAAGTCGACTATATTATACCATAAGGATTTGAGGTTCTTATCTATATCCCAAGTATAATATGGATAGCCTGTGACGGAAGGATTATACGTATGATATGACCTCGACTTGCATAGTTTAACGAGATTATTCGTGGTCATCATAATTCATGAGTGGGTGGATTATGGACAAGAAATTGGATTCCGTGAAGGATAAACCTAAACATAAAAAGTCCAACAATATGAAGTGTACTCGTTGAGCAATTGGGCAACGCGTTATGAATAATACAGATTATTCATAATACTTCATCAGATTAAATGAGTTAATTCGAATTGTTTAAACGATTAAATGAAAACATATGCATATGGGCATTTTTGGTCAATCGTAATTATTGTGTATTTGTATTTGATACATAGTTTGATTAGATACACATTAATTATCTGTCAAATGAGATTTTGACATATTATAGGCACTGTATTTTTGCATGTAAGTCCCGATGATGAGTCTCACATGGAGACACTACCTCTTTACATTGTGGAAGTCGCGGGAAACAGACGTCGGAAGGGAAGAGTCAGGAATTGACATCTTATTGGATTTAATTCGCTTGTTTAGCTTCGGGTTTGCTTGTTGGACCTCTGTTTTAAAACACATCCCTAGCCCAAAACCAAAGCCACACGCCCACCTAGCCCAAGCCCATTAAATCACATCCAATAATAATTAAAACATTTAAAACACATGTCAAAAATTAAATTAAATCAAATTAAATTAAATCAAATCCAAGTAAATCAAAACAAATCTCATTCCTAAATTAAATAAATAAAATCAAATCTCATAAATCACATTCCTAATTAAATTAAATCACATGCCTAAACTAAATGAAATCAAATCAAATCCCAAGAAATCATCTTCCTAACTAAAACAAATTACCTCCCTAATTAAAGATATCATTTCCTTATGATACACAAATTAAATATTCCCTCCATAATTACAATATTCTTTCCCTACCTATACAAGGATAACCCCAACCCTCTCCTATAAAAGAAAACACAAGCCAAACCCTTGGACCCTAGCTCATTCTCACGAAAAAAAACCTTATCTCATTGCCGACCAACTCTCCAAGACTCATCACCTTCCACTCACGTAACAAACCCAACTGACGCCACACACATTGCCTTCAACACATAGACAAACCCAACTGACGCCCTACACCTCACGCATCAACACATAGCCAAACTCAACTGACGCCACTCAATTCACGCATCAACACATAGCCGACCAGCAAGCCTCCAATTCACTCACGCAAAAAAAGCCATTCAAGCACCCTCCTCACGCCACAAAACCACAGCCCCGACCAGCCCCTTTCAATGCCACAAACTGCCGTGAAATAGCCCTCAAAAAACCGTGAAACACCTCCTGAACTGCCCTCCATAAACTGTGAATTACCCCCTGAAACACAGCTCCCTAACCACCGAAAACTGCACTGAAAACAGCCCAGAACTGCCGCAAATCATCAGCCCAAAACTGCCGCATTTCACCCGTGAAAACTTCCCGTAAACTGCCCAGTTTTTATCATAAATTATTCCCAGTTTTACCGCATAAAACCCCACAAACTGCCCAGTAAAAAACCCCGCAAACAGTACAGTTTTCTGCCCCAAAAAACGACACTTTTTGACCCCTAAAACTGTCCAAAACTGCCTCGTAAAACCTGTAACCGTAAGCCAAAATAGTCTCGCATTACCGTAAAATAGTAAGCCAAAACCGTGACCAGAAATAGCCATAAAATAGAGTAAAACAGCTGCTCAAACAGCGAAACAGCGAAGGAAAATGTTGAACCAGTGAACCGGAGGAGTTGCGGAGCATCAACCCTTCCGAAAATCGCGTACCGTACTTCCGAGAGACGACTTAAGATGTTAGACCTGAGGGCACCCTTTTTATTTATTTATCCTTTATTTTTATTTATTTTCTTACTTTATTTCGCATGAGTATGTGGATTGGTGTATGATATGAATTTCGGATGAACGGAATATGTGTTCTCTCTTGCGGTATATCAGATGGAAACCCGGACGTAAATTCCGTAGCCGAATCCGAATAGACGGTATTGCAGTCTGCACTCAGGATACAATACCACGTACCACTTGAGAGACACACATATTTCGTTTCATCCAACCTTGTATTCGAGCGTGATTAGGTCGTTAGTATGTTATTTATTTCTTAAGCATGACTTAGCCGTTAGTACGTTATTTCTTTATGCATGATTTAGTTACTTTCTTTCGCAATAGGAATTTAATTTACGTTTATGTTTAGGTTGTTATTTATTTTTCATGTTTGATAATTCAACATGCTCATGAGATTATTGTGTGATATCGTATGTTTGCCGTTATGATGACTTACTTTTAAAGCGTGCAAACTTAGCTATAGGATTTATTTTCATGAATGAGAACTAGATAGGTTATCTTTGAATATATATGTTGCGTAGATTCAGCTAAGTTATTGCACAAATTATTTCATTACAAGTGGCATAAGTAATGGACCATTCCGAACCCAACGGTTTGAGGTATTCCCTTGCGAGGGGTGAGTGCGGCCTTAAATCATTTTCCCGGTTCATACCAGGTGGCGACTCCATTATTTCCCGGTTTAGTTCCCCGTGGGCTACTCCATACTCCCGACTAGGCCGCGAGCCTAACAACGTCGTCAAGTTCTGTGTCCTACAGTCTGGCGACTCCACTGGGGATAGAGAATCGGCCCCGAAATAATATCTTGTAGTGATTATGATTTGTGATTTAGTTAACCGTGTCTATAGTGGGTTGAGGGGGTTTAATCAAAGGCATTGTTAAGGCTAGGTGATGGTTTGGTGTCTTCCTTCATTCACTACCTTTCTATAAGGAAAAGATGCGAAGGCACCTAGACAATCATTACCTGTAGCTTGTTTTGACGGACTAATTTGGAGGACTTGTTGTTTATTCCTGTCACCAAGGCGATAAGAGCCTAAGAGGCTTGGGTATTTAAGAGATTTCACTCCACCCTCCCTCTGGGGAATCTACAATAGGAAATCCATTTGACAGTTAGTCACGCACCATAACTCATTGGCACGTACCTTAAGGTATAAAAAGGTGCGCTCACTTGGTCGCTCGAACCCTTGAGTGGGGAGTCCTAGTTGTGGGCAATCCTTCGTCAACGGGAGCCTTTGTGTACACTCCCATAAACCCACATGTGAACCGTAGTTGTATGACCTATAGAAGCCACCTTTTTATGCTTTTGATAACCACATGCATATTATATCTTATGCATCGCACGCATTTCATGCATCTCATGCATACACGCATCATGTTAACCATCGTGTCTTAAAAGCCATCATAGATATCCGTTGGGTTAGGAAAAGAGGGGCTTGTCAAGAAGAGTTTAGCAAACATGGATATCGGGGAAAAGGAAATCGAGAAACAGAAAACCTTACGACAAGGATAAAAAGACCATTGGGGGGGCCTTCAAAAAATAAAAATAAAAAAGTGAAAAAGGAAGAAAAAGAAAAAAAAGAAAAAAAAATTATTTGTTTTTAGTCCTTGATAGTTAGATATATGTCCGATGATGAAATTGATTGTTTTAGGGTGAATCCTTAGAAATGATAAACCCTTGACGTGCTTTTACCTGATAATTTGAGTAATTGATCTATGTTAGACTCGTAAGCACTTGATTATGGTTCTTAGCAGTGAAAACCTGAGTATTTAGCAAAGTGACTAGTTGAAGAAATTATAGGTCGGTGAATGACCGTTCGCCTAAATGTCTATCCTGATTTGCTTGTGTTATGATGTGTGGAATGGTTGAAAATAAAAGAAAAATATCTAAAGAAAAGAATTGAACCACCTATAACCGATAAGCGTGAAGCTACCCATGGGCGAGTATTAGGACCACCACGAGGAGAAATGCTACCTTAAAGGGTAGGTGTGTTGAACAAAAAAAAAAGAGAAAAAGAAAAGAAAAGAAAAAAGAAGTTCAAAATGAAAAGAAAAAAGAAAGAGACAAAGAGAAAGAAAACCATACCACATTGAGCACAGAAAAGTAATTGCATTCATAATTGAGACATCTAGGTTGGTTTGACCCATCGATCCCTATTTTTTGACGAAATCATTGAGTTGGCTCACCTGGGGATGAATCTGCAAAGGAACATTTGCACACACACACTTTGACTCTGGCTTAGATCATTTATTCAAAGACTTGGATTTGAGTTGCGTTGAATGTTTTGAAGGTTCTCTGGTTTCATTACTGAGCATTCTTTGAGGGCAATAATATGTGTAACTATTGGGACTATTTCGTAGAATGTGATATAGTATGATGATATGGAATGCCACATCACGTGGTTCACCTTGACCTATTACAAGCAGCGAAGAGCAGAAAGCTAAATCAAGACTCGGGGCGACCAGTCTACCACCCCGCAAATAAGGGAAACAACGAGCTCTTGAGCCATGAGACAAAAGAGAACCAACCAATCACCAAAAGAGAACTGGCAGAAGGAAGTTGCAAGCAGACCCAGTGGGCGACCAAAGACTTTTGTAGGCAAGAAGCACCGAAGAGCACAAGGAAGACCTAACCCATCGGAATAGGAAACACATTCATGCATGAATGCATACACGTCATATACACACAATCTTTGTCTTGTTTTTGTTCACAGGTTTTAAAGAAAAAGAGAAAGCGGCAAATGTAAGCCAACCAGAAACAGCAACATAGCATCATCAGTTTCAGGAATGAATCCCAGGGCCGAGGCCCACACTATCAGCAGTTTGGGGAATGAATCCCAAGGTCGAGGCCCACATCGTCAGAGTTTTGGAATGAATCTCAGGGTCGAGGCCCACATCATCAGAGTTTTGGAATGAATCCCAGGGTCGAGGCCCACTTCGTCAGAGTTTTGGAATGAATTCGGGAATGAATCCCAGGGTCGAGGCCCACATCGTCAGAGTTTTGGAATGAATCACAGGGTCGAGGCCCACATCGTCAGAGTTTTGGAATGAATCCGGGAATGAATACCAGGGTCGAGGCCCACATCATCAAAGTTTTGGAATGAATCCCAGGGTTGAGGCCCACATCGTCAGAGTTTTGGAATGATTCTGGGAATGAATCCCAGGGTCGAGGCCCACATCGTCAGAGTTTTGGAATAAATCCCAGGGTCGAGGCCCACATCATCAGAGTTTTGGAATGAATCCGGGAATGAATCCCAGGGTCGAGGCCCACATCGTCAGAGTTTTGGAATGAATCATAGGGTCGAGGCCCACATCGTTAGAGTTTTGGAATGAATCCGGGAATGAATCCCAAGGTCGAGGCCCACATCGTCAGAGTTTTGGAATGAATCCCAGAGTCGAGGCCCACATCGTCAGAGTTTTGGAATGAATCCCAAGGTCGAGGCCCACATTATCAGTAATTTTGGGAATGAATCCCAGGGTCGAGGCCCACTTCAGTATCAGTTTTGGGGATGAGTCTTATGATCGAGGCACACATCAGTATCAGTTTTGGGGATGAGTCCCAGGGCCGAGGCCCACATTAGTATCAGTTTGGGGATGAGTCCCAAGGTCGAGCCCACATCAGTATCAGTTTGAAGATGAGTCTCAGGGTCGAAGCCCACATCATCAGCAGTTTTGGGGATGAGTCTCAGGGTCGAGACCCACATCATCAGCAGTTTTGGGGATGAGTCCCAGGGTCGAGGCCCACATCAGAAATTTTGGGATGCGTCATAGGGTCGAGGCCCACTGCATCACTCGCCGGGAATGTATTGGGTTTTCTAGGTTATCCCAAGATCAAATTAAGCTATGAAATGTGTGAATACATCAAAGTTAAAGTTGTGGAATACTCACTTTGATCGGCTTTTGGATGCGACGAACATAAAAATTCTCCTTGAAGCTCTCGGCCAAGGTCCTTCCTTTGTGCTCCATGTGTTTTCGGCTAAGCTCTATTTATGTGCTCCAAGCTCCAAGCTTTGTAAATGGATTTCATGCTCATAGATGGGTTTCCCTATCACCTTTGTAAGACCTCTTTGAGTGCTAACTCTTGAGATTTTGCAACAAAATCATGAAGAAAATGAAGCCTAGCTTCACGCCCAATAGAGAAAAATGGCTCCATTGCCGTGAGTGGAGAGAGGAGAGGGAAGAGAAAAATGTGTGTAGTGTATTTGGTTATTGATTTCAAAAATCAAATACAAAAAATCAATTACAATTTTTCTAAATTCAAAATTTTGGTACAAGATTTTAAAGTCTTTAACCACCCCCATCAATCACAAAAAGTGACAAGCATCACATCACTCAAAGTTGATGTGACTTATATCACAAGAATGACTAATGATGTGACGCGTGATGTGACTTGCGGGCCCCACTTGATTCGAAATGCGAGTGGGCTCGCAAACACTCCCGGGCTCGGGTTCGCTAATTTCGAATTAACGAATTTTCCGTTGCGACGTAATTAAATCAAATTTAATTAAATAATTATGCCTAGCAAAATTACTATTCACGTCGCTAACGAATTAATTCTAAATTAACTCGTTCGCCCGAATTAAAATCTAATTTTAATTCCGCGTCGAAATCTAATTTCGTATAATATATCGAATATATTATTTTATCGATTAATTCCAAATTAATCGTTCTCTCTCTTTAAATAATATTTTATCCCAAATAAAATATCTTCGTAATTAATCCTAGATTAATTTTCTCTCTCTTATAATTAATCCTAGATTAATTATATCTGAGTCTAACGTCATCGGTGAATCTTCTGGAAGTGACCCATGAGATCCCTGGATATGTTGGCAGTAAATCCGGTCGTCGGACTATCCGAGCACGTACGTACCTAGTACTACGTTTTTATCGATTTACAAGACATGGTTGGCTTCTAGCAAAACATCGAGCCTACCAAATTCTCCAGAAATATTCTTAAAGGAATATGTAATCTGTATCAGGCGTAGTATACGTAGTATTGCGTATTACGATCCAGTATCGGATGTCACATGCTAGGCCTGGGGCTGGAATTGTGTCTGCCCCGTACGAAGCACATATCAGATCTCTGGTAACTAGTCTCTATAATCGGATAACTATGACCTTGTCATATTATCCCGATAGATGCAGCATATAAGAGCACCAGTTCCGTATTCTACGTGATCATCATTTCCACTATGACTGGAGTGATACTTCCATCTTGACATCACACCTAATACACTACGATTCTCAATATACCCATAAGAGGCGTACACAGAACCTGTTAAAGCCCTGGACGACCAAAACCAAAGTATATTGATTGTCGCAAGTATTAGCGGTGCAAGTCTCAGGTTAAGCCCAAATACACCTACCCTGATTCGGACTTCCATAGACACATAGTCATACTACCAATGGAATTCCGAGGGGTCTATCCAGAGCGAAGCTGTTTCCGTACCATCGGTAAACACAACCTCATATTACACTTGCATAAGTATCCAATACTTAAATATATGAGAACTATGTCGTTATGCTCTCATAACACGCATAAGTGCAGTACTAGTCTATTCCGCATTATCGATGTCCAATCTCGATAATACTACGACTAGGGATGTTTTAATGATTAAACCTTCATGGATTGATACTATCTCATATCTTATCTATCCGGAACAAATCATATGGACTTTTATCATTTATATATCCCGCTAATCTAATTACAAATGATAAAAGAGCAATTTCCTGTCACATAGTTAATTTGTACAACAACACCATGTTTTGTACAAATAGTGATGCTATGAGTCATAATTGTCTAACAGAATGGCACTCCGAGAATGGAGCACGGTTCGAGAATGAACAAGCCGGGAATAGCACTCCGAGAATTGAGCAAGGTTCGGGAATGAACAAGCCGGGTATGGCACTCCTAGAATGGAGCAAGGTTCGGGAATGAACAAGCCGGGAATGGCACTCCCAGAATGGAGCACGGTTTGGGAATGAACAAGTCGAAAATGGCACTCCGATAATGGGGCAAGGTTCGGGAATGAACAAGCCGAGAATGGCACTCCGAGAATGGAGCACGGTTCGTGAATGAACCACCTTACAGTAACGGTTCGGGAATGGACCACCTCACAGTAACGGCTCGGGAATGGACCACCTCACAGTAACGGTTCGGGAATGGACCACCTCACAGTAACGGTTCGAGAATGGACCACCTCACAGTAACGATTCGAGAATGGACCACCTCACAGTAACAGTTCGGGAATGGACCACCTCACAGTAACGGTTCAGGAATGGACCACATCACAGCAACGGTTCGGGAATGGACCACCTCCCAATAACGGTTCGGGAATGAACCAGGGGTCGAAGCACCTCACCACCATATCAACTCAGTTCAAAGCAACCGGAAAGTCAAGCAACAGATGGCGAGCCAGGTAAGTAAAACTACATTGCATAAACTTTGATAGGATTGTCATTGTCACACAATGCACAAGTCCCATCAAAGTGGGGGCGACTGTAGGCACTACATTTTTGCATGTAAGTCCCGATGATGAGTCTCACATGGAGACACTACGGGGATGTATTGAATTGAGATTTTAAAAGACCATTTTAAGTTAAATAAGTCTTGTGATATTCAATTAAGACTTTTAAATAATCTAAAAAGTTTGGTGGTATTCCATTAAGACTTTTAAGACTTTTAAATAGAGTATCCAAATTCAGTGGTATTCAATCAGGACTTTAAATAAATAATAAAAAGTCTTATGGTATTGAAAAACTTGTTGATTTTGAAGGATTTTTTTATATGTGGGATTGTGTGAGACTTTTTAGTAGAAAGTATAAATATCAAATCCTATAAAAAATCCCACCCAACCCATCAGACTTTTGACAGGAGATTTTTTTGAGGCTAGAGAAGAGAAGAAAAACAGACTTGTGAACTCTTCGTGAACAAGGTACTTTTGTGTTCCAATTTTTTATTATGTGTGGATCGATTTTATTTGTGAATGAAAATAGATAGATTGATGATCTAGGTTTATTCCTGAAATATTTGATTGTTGTGTCTTTTTCGCTGTTGCTGTGTCTTTTATTGAATCTCAAAGTATCTCACTGTGAATCCCATTTTAAAGATTAAAAACTTCCAGTTTGATTTTTCAACCTTAAAAAAATTGTTGTTTTTGTAAAGTACTTACTCTCTTAACCCACCACAATCTGTAAAATGGCTTTAGAAGTAGTATTCACATATCAATTTCAGAATAAAATAATTAATGATGTGAACTAATTAAAAGCTTTTAATCTCAGGCTGAAAGCCATTTTGAAATGAATTAAAAGTCATTTTGAACGAATATATACCAAACCTATATATTTTAATCATGTTAGGATTTGTTGAACTATTTTTTTATCATTCCCCTTTAGGTTTTATTTTGATTGAATTAATTCAGTTATAATTTGGTTGAACTATTGTTATTATAATTTTTTTGTTTAAGAAATTTGAATATATATATTGTAAATAACAATTATTACACGGTAATTGGGAAATCCGAATATGACAAAAATTACAATTATAATTATTATCCTCGGAGCAGACCCTAACGGCAGACCCTGAAAGCAGAGGCAGGGGCTGATGAGCAGAGGCAGAGGCAGATGCTGGGCAGAGGCAGATGACAAATGCTGGGCTGAGGTAGAGGCAGATAGCAGAGGCAGAGGTTGAAGGCAGAGGCAGAGGCTGAAGGCAGAGGCTGATGGCAGAGGCAGAGGCTGAAGGCAGAGGCAGAGGCTGAAGGCAGAGGCTGATGGCAGATGCTGATGGCAGACCCTGAAAGTGGAGGCATGGGCTGATGATCAGAGGCAGAGGCAGATGCTGACGGCAGGCAGAGGTAGGCAGAGGCAGAGGCTGAAGCTGAAGTCAGAGGCAGACGTTGATGCTGAAGTCAGAGGCAGACGCTGATGCTGAAGTCAGAGGCAAATCAGTACTTTCCCGAGGCTTGTTGTAAAACAACAATATCCTTAAAACAAATTCGTCCCCTACCGTAGGTGCAGTAGAACGTGAGACGATTATTTCTCAGGATACAACGGAAACGTACGAGAAAGGGCACCACCAGACTCGTAGCCAACGAACCACAAAGTGTTTGAACTCTCCTTTTATATAGGAAGAGAAAACACATCTCAATTAATAGAAATTAACTAGCCAATTAAATTTCATAATGGGAGATGTTACACATTGTTGTAACCACTAAGCTAATTAAATTAGCACTAATGGAAATTAAACTATGTAACCACCAAGCTAATTAAATTAGCACTTATGGAGATTAATCTTTGTAACCACCAAGCTATTAAATTAGCTGTTATGGAATTACAAAAGGCTTGGAAAAATTGTAGAGAAAATTAAAAATTCGGTTGGGCCGGGCCTGCACATTTTGGTCTGGCATTCGTGTACGCAGGACATGCGGGTGCACACGAGCCAAGCTTGGTTCGGATTTGATTTGCACCCCCCCCCCCCCGCGCACGTAGAGAGAGCCTCTATCCTTACAACTCTTACCCATCTACATATGAGCAATCATATATAAGCTTAATATTCTCTCTATAGCTTTCCTATGTGGGACAAGCTCACTTCTCTTTATTTTCCAACACCAATGGGTGAACTTTGAACAACAATTTATCATTCACCCAAGCACCATTTTAAGCATATGAATATACCATTTTGAAGTACTCACGGAGGAGTATCCGAATCATTCAATAACAACCACTAACACGAAGTGGACCATGCTTGAAATTGTGCCTCAAAATGCTTATGAATAAGCATTTTCCAACATATATATATATTATATTGTCACAATCGCACATGTACGAAGGTAACGACATAGAGGAAGAAGAAATTAATGACGAATATATGGATGATGAAGAATTTTATGAAGCCATTTACTGTTCAATGATGGCAATTTATTCAATAATGCATGTGTTAAATCAGTTTTTGTTTATGATGCGCGGTGAACATATTGAACGTCCATTAACTCGACGGCGAATTACTACCATTGGATATGATCATTTCATATGGTTCTATTTCATATGATTCTATTTTCTGTTATTGTTGATGCTAATGTCCACAGCTTGAACCAATTGACTTTCATTAGTTTTTTTATTATTATTATTTATAGTTCCATTCCATATAATATCTATTTTTAAAAAAAAAAGAAAAAAAAATTTATATGTAGTCCTTTCAAATCTTACAAATTCTTATGATATAAATCTTTTAAAATCTTATAAGTAAAAAATCTTTATTAAAAAAAATGTCATAAAATCTTATAAGTCATTACATTCTTTAAATGTCTTTTAAAATCTATTGGACTTATTTATCGATAAATAGTCTTTTAAAATCTCAATTGAATACACCCCCTACCTCTTTACATTGTGGAAGTCGCGGGAAACGGACGTCGGAAGGGAAGAGTCAGGAATTGACATCTTATTGGATTTAATTCGCTTGTTTAGCTTCGGGTTTGCTTGTTGGACCTCTGTTTTAAAACACATCCCTAGCCCAAAACCAAAGCCACACGCCCATTAAATCACATCCAATAATAATTAAAACATTTAAAACACATGTCAAAAATTAAATTAAATTAAATCAAATTAAATTAAATCAAATCCAATTAAATCAAAACAAATCTCATTCCTAAATTAAATAAATCAAATCAAATCTCATAAATCACATTCATAATTAAATTAAATCACATGCATAAACTAAATGAAATCAAATCAAATCCCAATAATCATCTTCCTAACTAAAAAAAATAACCTCCCTAATTAAAGATATCATTTCCTTATGATACACAAATTAAATATTCCCCCATAATTACAATATTCTTTCCCTACCTATTCAAGGGTAACCCCAACCCTCTCCTATAAAAGAAAACACAAGCCAAACACTTGGACCCTAGCTCATTCTCACAAAAAAAAAAAAAAAATCTATCTCATTACCGACCAACTCTCATAAACTCATCACCTTCCACTCACGTAACAAACCCAACTGACGCCACACACATTGCCTTCAACACATAACCAAACCCAACTGACGCCACTCAATTCATGCATCAACACATAGCCGACCAACAAGCCTCCAATTCACTCACGCAAAAAAGCCCTTCAAGCACCTTCCTCACGCCACAAAACCACAGCCCCGACCAGCCTCATTCAACGCCACAAACTGTCGTGAAATAGCCTTCAAACAACCGTGAAACACCCCATGAACTGCCCTTCCTAAACTGTGAATTACCCCCTGAAACACAGCTCCCTAACCACTGAAAACTGAACTGAAAATATCCCAGAACTGCCGCAAATCATCAGCCAAAAACTGCCGCATTTCACCCGTGAAAACTGCCCGCAAACTGCCCAGTTTTTGCAGTAAATTCTACCCAGTTTTATCGCACAAAACCCCGCAAAATTCCTAGTAAAAAAACCCACAAACAATATAGTTTTCTACCCCAAAAAACGGCAATGTTTTGACCCCTAAAACTGTCCAAAACTCCCCCGTAAAATCCGCAAACCGTAAGCCAAAATAGTCCCGCATTACCGCAAAATTGTAAGCCAAAACCGTGACCAGAAACAGCCGTAAAATAGAGTAAAACAGCAGCCCAAGCAGTGAAACAACGAAGGAATATGTTGAACCAGTGAACCGGAGGAGTTGCGGAGCATCAACCCTTCCGAAAACTGCGTACTGTAATTCCGAGAGACGACTTAAGAGGTTAGACCTGAGGGCACCCTTTTTATTTATTTATCCTTTATTTTTATTTATTTTTTCTTACTTTATTTCGCATGAGTATTGTGGATTGGTGTATGATATGAATTTCGAATGAATGGAATATGTGTTCTCTCTTGCGGTATATCTGATGGAAACCCGGACGTAAATTCCGTAGCCGAATCTGAATGGATGGTATTACGGTCTGCACTCGGGATACAATACCACATACCACTTGAGAGACACACATATTTCGTTTCATCCAACCTTGTGTTCGAGCATGATTAGGTCGTTAGTATGTTATTTTTTTCTTAAGCATGACTTAGCCGTTAGTACGTTATTTCTTTATGCATGATTTAGTTACTTTCTTTCGCAATAGGAATTTAATTTACGTTTATGTTTAGGTTGTTACTTATTTTTCGTGTTTGATAATTCAACATGCTCATGAGATTATTGTGTGATATCGTATGTTTGTTGTTATGATGACTTACTTTTAAAGCGTGCAAACTTAGCTATAGGATTTATTTTCATGAATACGAACTAGATGTTGGTTTCTATTTAGGTCCCAAGATCATAACAAGCATGAAAAACATGTGTGAATACATCAAAGGAGATAGCGGAATACTAACATCGATCGGTTGAGACGATTTGATGAAGAACAAAACTGAAATTCTGCCCTCCAAATGGCGCCACTGCAGTGCAGTCCACTGCCTTAACAATCAGATTTTGAGCTGAGATTTGAAGCTCCAAGATTCGTCTAACGATTCCCGGCTCGTGGGTGGGTTTCCCTAACACCTTCGTATGTCTTCTAGGAGTATGCTAGCACTTGGATCTTGCCACAAAATCCACAAAATGCTTCCTCACTGCTCACGTTTTTATTGGCAGAAAAACAGTGAACTTTTGCCCCTTGGGCGTGAGCTTGAAGAAGATGGGAGAGAGAGAGAGTTCTCTAGGGTTTTACAAATTTTCATCTAATGAATAATTATTAAGTTACCAAAGTGTAGAGAGCCATTTTGTTATTCACCATTTGGTAAAACCATTTCACTTTTACCCTAAACTTGGTAGGTGTGGGTAAATGGTTTTTCAAAAAGCAAAACAAGGTAGTTGGGTGTTAGGACACCTACCACACATGGGCCCCACATATTTGAATTCAAAATTCAAATATCTACGACATTTGCCGCGGCTCGATTTCGTTTAATCCGATTAAACGAACTTCCGTCGTTAAATAATTAAATCTAATTTAATTAAATATTGATGCCTCGCAAATATATTACGAACGTCGTTTACGAATTAATTCGAAATTAATTCGTTCGTTCGCATTAAAGTCCGACTTTATTTCGTAATGAAATCCAATTCATATTAATATATCTGATATATTAATTTTAGCCCATTCGAATAAATTAAATAGAAAAATCAAATTTAACTATTAAATTTATTTTACCGATTAATTCCAAATTAATCGCGTTCTCTCTCTTTAGACGATATTTTATCCTAGATAAAATATCTCCGTAATTAATCCCAGATTAATTTTCTCTCTCATCGAATTAATCCCAAATTAATTAAAGTGCGAGTCATACATCATCGGTGAATCATTGGGAAGCGACCCATGAGATCCCCGGATATGTTGGCAGTAAATACGATCGTCGGACTATCCGAACACGTAAGTACCAAGTACTACGTTTTACCGATTCACAAGACAAGGTTGGCCTCTAGCAAAGCGCCATGCCTACCCAATTCTCCGGAAATATCCTTACAGGAATGAAGGATCTGTATCAGGCGTAGTATACATCGTATAGTGTATATCGATCTAGTATCGGATGGTCACGTGCTAGGCCTGGGGCTGGAGTTGTGTCTGCCCCGTACGAAGCACATGTCGGATGTCTGGTAACTAGTCTCTATAATTGGATATACATGACCTAGTCATAATATCCCGATGGCCGCGCAGCACTTAAGAGCACTAATACCGTATCCTACGTGACATCATCTCCACTATGACTGGAGTGATACTTCCGTCTTGACATCACACCCAATACTCTACGATTCTCAATATACCCAGTATTGGCGTACACAGAACGGTTAAGGCCCTGGACGACCTCAACCAAAGTATATCGATTGTCGTAAGTATTAGCGATGCAAGTCTCAAGTTAAGACCAAATACATCTACCCTGATTTCGGACTCCCATAGACACACAGTCATACTACCAATGGGATTCCGAGGGGGTCTATCCAGAGCGAAGCTGTTTCCCGTACCATCGGTGAAACACAACCTCCTATTACACTTGCATGAGTATCCAATACCCAAATATATGAGAACTATGTCGTTGTGCCCTCACAACGCGCACAAGTGCAATACTAGTCTTTTTACGTATTTCGATGTCCAATCTCGATAATACTCTGACTAAGGATATTTAATGATTTATCCTACGTGGACTGATACCGTCTCATATCATTCTTCGTCCAGGAACAAATCATAGAGACCTCTCATCATTTATACATTCTAAGGTGATCTAAAAACACAATTATAAGAGAGCAATCTCCTTTGTCACATAGTTATTTGTACAACAACACCATGATCTGTACAAATAGTGACTCTATGGGTCATAATTGTCCAACACTAGATAGGTTATCTTTGAATATATAAGTTGCGTAGATTCGGTTGAGTTATCGCACAAATTATTTCATTACAAGTGGCATAAGTAAGGGACCATTCTGAACCCAACGGTTTGAGGTCTTCCCTTGCGAGGGGTGAGTGCGGCCTTAAATCATTTTCCCCTGGTTCACACCGGATGGCAACTCCATTATTTCCTGATTTAGTTCCCCGTGGGTTACTCCGTACTCCCGACTAGGCCGCGATCCTAGAACAGCGCGTCGTCAAGTTCTGTGTCCTACACACATGTTATTAATATATGTATTTGTTATTTAATGTAAATAAAAATACATATATAATAATAACTATATTAATTAATTATTTAGATATTTAAATGTTAAATATTTGAATAATTAAATGATATACTTTTTCCATAATTGTTATGAAAAATATTTGATTACTATTGGTTACAAATGGCATGATTTTATTAAGTTTAAGTGTGCAAATTTGATTTGTCAAACTTAGAGCTTATCTATCTTGTTTTTAATTTAATGAAATTAAAATACCAAAATGCCCTTGTAGAGTCGGTCATTATAGTTTTTAAAATAAAAATTTTTCTTTTTTCTTCTCTAATGAACACCATGGCCGATTCTTCCTCTAAAAAGGCTCTCAAATATTGCTTGATGATTCAAGTTGAGAAATGAATAAAATCAAGAAAAAAAGGCTTAAGGAATTAGAGGATTAAAGGTAATTCTACATATCCCTAAAGCTTAGAAATCATGTTTCTTGTTTCATGAAGATCTAGTGAGATCTAGGGCTTCTTCTTTTCTATAGATTTGGGGTTTTTGGTTTTGGAGGATGAATTGGAAGGCTTTGTGCATGTGTGAAGTTGTTTTGGATGATATTATTGTAATATTGATTCAATTTTGTCATTTGATGATAAGTTGACATTCTAGAGTGTTATGACCACTCTTGTAATGCCTAGAATTGTTATTGGGTGGTTCATTTGTGGTGACTTTGGTTGGTGTTAAGATTAATTAGATTAATGTTGAAAATTGGATTTTAGGCATGAAAAACTGATATATTTTGCTTCTGGATCAGATCTGGAAATACTATGTATTTGGTGATGAAAAATATGTCATATGAATGTATTGGATGTGTTTTGGGAGTTGGAACATTTGCCGGAAATTATTTCGGAGTTGAAATATGCGAAAACGGCGAAAAACGCATACCACCGGGAGACTTTTTTGAGCCAACCGGGTGACGGCTGCCCAAACAGATAATTTGTTACTGTTCAGGCAGGCCATGAACTATCCTAATACTATTGGGGCTGATCTGGGCAGCCCCATGTGTATTGGGTAGTCGGTTTGAAAAGTGTGGTTTATACCCACTTATTATTGTACTCTTAGCTTATATTTTGTTAGTTTCCATATCTTTTATTGTCATTTATAGTTTTTTTATTTATGTCTTGTTTTGTAGGAAGCATTAGAACATCAAGAATGGAGCAAATACGCGTGTTTCGGGACCTATTTGGAGCATCAAACTCAAGAACAGGCAAAACCAGCATCAACTGCGCACTGAATTTAAAAAGGTTATAACTTTTGATCTAGAAATAGTTACGAGACCCATATATATCAATTTCATTACTCGATGAGATCTAGTCAATGCACAAATCCTGGAATCTGCCACGCATCGCGACGCGTAAATTTTCATCGAGTCGCGACGCGCCTTCAAAAATCTGCCTACTACAAATTCCAGTGAGTTTTGCGCCGCGGCGCCAATTGACCAGTGCCGCAGCACCCTGCACGCACCTGAAACATGATTTTTAGGGTTTTAAGATACCCAATGATCCTAGGGCTCTATTATAAATATTATTAGTTCGTCCAAACTCAATGGAGGAGGTTAATACACAACATAAAATACCAAAATACATATTTTAGAGAGATCCAAGGAGAATGATTGAGTAGCGATAAGAGGAGACGAAGGTAGTGACGTCCGAAGAGGAAGAGATTCAATTCGGGTTTTATCTTATTGTTTATTTCTTAGAACTCTAATGATTTCCATTAGATTCATGACTTGTTTATCATTGTTTTTATCTTTAGTCATGAAGACATGAACTAACTCCTTAATTCTGGAGAATGATGTAATTGATGCTTGAACCTTGTTATTGATTGTTAATTTTGTTATGAAGTTTTATTGAATTATTATATTCTTTTGAGTTTAATGCTTTATGTTTGCTGGCCACAATATGATGATACATGTTTGAAATCTATCACTCGAGAGATGGGATTTTGAATAGATTTAGAGAATATAACTTAGGAGTTTTATAGAGTTCGAGAGAATATATAAGTTCCTTTGAAGTCGATAATATAGAATCACAAAGTTTAATGAGTCGTTAAGTGCTATATTTTTATAGAGATATCGAAGTCTGTAGTTGATGATATTTTCACTGATACTCGAGAGATGGAGTGAATATTTTCGGAGTCTTGACTTATGAACAATATAACTGAACAAGGATTAATTGGCATGATAGATACTAGGCCACAGCTAGGTGAAATCAGACTCTAGAATCTCTATCATATAGGTCCTCCTATTTTATTTTATTTTTATATTTTATTATTTAATTAAATCTTAGTTAATTATTGTCTAAATAAAGTTAGAATTATCAATTGTAGTATTTTAGTGCGAGTTAACGCAATCCCTGTGGGTTCGACACTCTAAACTCATTTATACTAAAAACTTGACACCGTACACATGCGGTACGATATAAAATATCACAACAAGTTTTTTGGCGCCGTTGCCGGGGATTGTTTGTTAATTCACATTAATACTACTGCAAGTAATCTTAGCTTTAATTATATTTTTATCTTTTATTTTTAGTTTATATTTATTTTTTTTATTTTATTTTTATGTTGTTTATTTATTTTTTTCTTTTTCTTTCGGTGCTTCAGTGAATGCGAAAATCCACAAGTCTCGACTCGCTCTTGTTTGATCCTGAAATAGAAAGAACAGTCAGAAGACTAAGGAAAGAAAGGAAAATTGAACAAGAAACAATGGTAGCTGAAAACAGAGAGATCAACCCACGTCATGTGGCAATCAGAGATCACTTCAAGCCGATCATTGATGATACCTATTCTGGGATTGCTCATCAACCAATCAACGCCAATAATTTTGAGTTAAAACCTGCATTGATCAACATGGTACAAAGGAATCAGTTGGGGGTTTAGCTGTAGAAGATCCCAACTTGCACTTAAGGATGTTCCTGGAGATCACAGATACTATAAAGATGAATGGCGTGAGTAAAGAGGCCATCAGGCTACGCTTATTCTCATTCTCTTTACGGGATAAGCGTGGGATGGCTTCAATCAATACAGACGAGGAGTATCATGACATGGCAGGATATGGCCACGAAATTTCTTGAGAGGTTTTCCACTAGCCAAATCAGCTCAACTGGGGCAGAAATTAGTATATTTAAGCAGCTAGAAACTGAAACTTTATATGAAGCATGAGAGCGCTTTAAGGATCTACTACGAAGATGCCCACAACACGATTATGAAAATTGGGTCCAGATTCAATTGTTCTATAATGGGTTGAATAGTTCGAATAGAAATATGGTTGATGCTGCAGCTAGAGGAGATCTATTCAAGAAATCAGCTGAGGACGCCTACAATCTATTAGAAGAAATGGCCATTAACCATTTTCAATGGCCAAGTGAACGCGCTACTGTGACCAAAGTGGCTGAAATATATGAAGTAGACCCTCTTGTGGCACTTACAGCTCAGATTTCCACCCTATCTACTCAAGTAGAAGCCCTGAAAAATCCATGAGTACCATGTTAGTGTTCCTAGAACATGCCAGGATCTAATAAGCATGTAAAGGTGTTCATATTCAAAATAAAGTTGCGGAATATACTTACAATGAACAGATTTGAGCTTTAAAATTTTGAGAAGAGATCTCCAAGATCCAAGCTTTGAGTGATGATTCCAACTCTTGAAGTAGTTTCCTTCCCTATCACCTTAGTTGATTTCTAAAGTGCTAGCTTTGTTGATTTTGCAACAAAATCAAAGAGAGGGGAAGAAGTTCACGCCCATATGCCTTGTGTATTAGGGTTTTTGTGTTGTGTTGAAAGTGTGAAGAGAGAGGGCTTGGGTTTGTTTAAGGGTTTTACCCTTTTCACCAAAACCATGTAGTTGGGGTAATTTGGTTTCACCTAAACCAAATAGTTGGAAATTAAGTGGTTTTGGCATAAATGCCAACCACTTTCCAACCACCCCAATTCACATATGTGACATGTGTGAAGTGGACCCCACCATTTTGAATTCAAAACTCAAAATTTCTCTAACGAACATTTGTCGCGGCTCGGATTCCGTTTAATCCGATTAAACGAACTTTCATCGCTAAATAATAATCTAATTTAATTAAATGACGATGCCTCGGTCGCAAATATTACGAACGTTGTTTTAGAGTTAATTCTAAATTAACTCGTTCGTTCGTATTAAAGTCCAACTTTAATTTCGTAACGAAATTCAATTCATATTAATATATCTGATACATTAATTTTAGCCCATACGAATAAATTAAATAGAAAAATCAAATTTAACTATTAAATTTATTTTACCGATTAATTCCAAATTAATCGCGTTCTCTCTCTACGAACACATTTAATCCCAGATTAAATAATACATCAATTAAAATCCAGATTAATTTTCTCCATCTTAATTAATCCCAGATTAATTCTCTCTCTAATTAATCCCAGATTAATTCTAATTTAAATCAACTGTCATCGGTGAATCTTTGGGAAGCGACCCAAGAGATCCCTGGATAGTTGGCAGTAAATACGGTCATCGGATTATCCGAATACGTGCGTACCTCGTACCACATGCTTACCGATTTGCAAGAGCTGGTTGGCTTCTAGCAAAGCACTGTGCCTACCCAATTCTCCAGAAATATTATTCTTACTGGAATATATAATCTAATGTCAGGCGTAGTTACGTAGTATTGCGTATTGCGATCCAGTATCAGATTATCACGTGCTAGGCCTGAGGCTGCTGAATCGTGTATGCCCCCGTACGAAGTACATGTCGGATGTCTGGTAACTAGTCTCTATTATCGGATGAACATGACCTAGTCATATCATCCCGATGACTGCAGTACTTAAGAGCACTAGTTCCGTATCCTACGTGACATCATCTCCACTATGACTGGAGTGATACTTCCGTCTTGACATCACACCCAATACACTACGATTCTCAATATACCCAGCAGAGCGTACACAGAACCGGTTAAAAAGCCCTAGACGACCAAAACTAAAGCATACCGATTGTCGCAAGTATTAGCGGTGCAAGTCTCAGGTTAAGACCAAATACACTTACCCTGATTTCGGACTTCCATAGACACATAGTCATACTACCAATGGAATTCCGAGGGGTCTATCCAGAGCGAAGCTGTTTTCCGTACCATCGGTAAAACACAACCTCTTATTACACTTGCATTAGTATCCAATACCCAAATATATGAGAACTATGTCGTTATGCCCTCACAACGGCACAAGTGTAATACTAGTCTATTCCGCATTATCGATGTCCAATCTCGATAATACTACTACGACTAGGATATTTAATGATTAAACCTTCGTGGATTGATATTGTCCTCATATCATCTCAATCCAGGAACTAATCATATGGACCTTCTATCATTTATACATCTATGGTGATCTAATCACAAATGATAAAAGAGCAATTTCCTTGTCACATAGTTAATATGTACAACAACACAATGATCTGTACAAATAGTGACGCTATGGGTCATAATTGTCCAACAATCTCCCACTTGGCCTATAGCCTGTCACTCTCGAGTGTCATACACCCGAACTATGTACGGTTCGCTCTCAACTGCTGAGGAAAGGCTTTCGTCAGCGGATATGCATGATTATCGTCTGATGCGATTTATACGATCATTACATTCGCCACGATGTATGATCCGAACGAATCATATGAATAGTCGAAGTATATATATGGATTGTTGATGAGACCATTAATTCTTTAGCCTGTGCTGACGTCTAGCTCAGCTGCTAACAGAACTATATCTAATCTAATTAGATATATTATCGATCCAAATGGCTTCTATTGCTGCCTCAACCGCAGCAATAACCCGCATTTGTTGTTTAGTTGGCAACAGTATCTTGCTTGGAAGATTTCCAGCTCACTGTTCCTTTATTCAAACTGTATTGTACCGTTGTTTTTATCGGTTAGGAAACTTACAGCAGTGATCCTAGTCACTTGAAGTTCTCCTTCTCCATAGTTTAAGACATCATCCTTAGTTCTCTAAGATACTAACGGATGTTCTTAATATCAATCCAGTGACTATCACTTGGATTGACCTGTTTGCGACTCCATATGCTCAAAGCGTATGAGACATCAGGTCACGTACATTTTTCAATGTACGAGTTCTCAGAGAATGTTAACAACTTTAAATCTATCCCAGTAGATCTTTATTCCTATAATAAGGGTTGTTTCTCCCAAGAATTCTACGGAGAATTTTCATGAAAGCCAAGCTTTCACCGACTGTAATATGGGAATATCATTTCCAAGAAATGACATATCATCATTATTTAGGACAGTCACTTTCAGTGCGCTCCCACTAACCTCCTTATATACACAAGAATCATATTCGTTTTGAATCAAATCATACACCATTATGATTACATCAAAATGATAGTTCCAAGAACCCAATGCTTACTTCTATCCATACATGGATCGAATAACCTGCAAATCTTATTTGCTAGTTTTGGTACGACAAAACCATCAGGATGTTATAAACATCCTCCAAAAAGGTTTTCGTTTAAGGAAAGCGATTTTGACGTTCAGCTGCCATATTTCATGAATGAAACATGCAACATCAGCAAGCATTATCCAAATGGATTTATCCATGGCAACAGGTAAAAGGTTTCATTGTAATCAACACAATGTTGATAATGATACCTTTCCGCTACAAGCCTAGCTTGGTACGTTGGTATGTTGCCTTCCATATATGTATTCCTTGAAGACTTATATAGTGCCAATAGGCACAATGCCTTGTGGTAAAACAACTAGTGTCCAAACATAGTTGTTATACATGGAATCCATTCGAACTCATGGCACTTTTCCATAATAGGGAGTCGATACCTTGTATCATTTCCTTATACGTAGTCAGTTCGTATTCCTCAATAAGATTGACATCTTTATGAGGTGAGATCAGAAACCCATACCCAAGTTGTTTTCTGAATCTCTCTGATCTACGCGGTTCTTGTGTATTATAAGATTACTGGTACAGTTTCATCCTTGATGAACTGTTTGTGTTCCATTAAGGACTTGGTGCTTTGAATAGTATTACTCCGATTTTCATCGAGTTTTACTATCCTCCCACTTACCACTGCATATCGGTATTCCTCTTAGGAAAACTGCATGGCGAGCAACAATTAAAATTGTTCTCTTGTGAGATGTATAAGTATTATACTTTGGTTTCCCTAGGATAACCTACAATTGGCACTTGTCCAATTTGGGTTCTTGTTTGGTATCATCCAAACATATGCCCAGCATCCCAAATCTTCAGGAGTGAGAAACCCAGTTTCTTTCCTGTTCATATCTAATATGAAATCTGTCAAACAGATTTTCATGGAACCTTATTCAAAATAAGTATTGCACTGTTAAATGTTTATCCTTTTTGAAGGAAAATGGTAGCTCAGAGCGACTCATGATTAACCTTATCGTGTCCAACAAAATTCGGTTTCTCCGTTCGGACATACCGTCAAACTGACGTGTTCCGGGAGGAGTCCTCATTGAAAGAATACTATACTCTTTCAAGTATATGAGAAACTTACTGCTTAAGTATTTTCATCATGGTCAAACCGTGATGTTTTAATACTTTAGCCGATCTGTTCGTTTATTTCGTGTCGAAACACAAACTCTAAAAGTTTCTGATTTGTGTTTCAAAAGAAACATATAACCATAACGCGATGCCACATTCGTAAGGTCACGAAACATTCATATCCACCTCTAGCCTAGCTAGACATGGGCTCACTTGCTTCACTATGAATTGGGCTAACAGATCGGTGGTTCTTGCACTTTCACCAAGTAAAAGGTATTTTAGGTACTTTACCTAATAGACTAGATTCGTAGACTTTATTTGAATGGAATAAAATCCGTCCTAGTATCCACTCTTCAAAAGTGTGGATATACGAGTCTTGTTTAATTGTGTCCCAGACAACACTGCCACAAATAAGTCTCATCTGATCAAATCAGTTTGAACTATTTTTTTGTCATATTATATATTTGAGATTTATTTATATTCAAAATATAAATATTGTTATTCACATCTAATGTGTTTATCTCAATATCATCTTTATAAAATAAAACACTTTAGTGTTCTAGAATATAAAGGTATACTCGCAACGAGTTATACTCGATATAGAGATAATGTTTCTAGTCAAACTAGTTACATTATAACAGTTTCCTAATTTAAGTACACACCCAAATGGTAGTTCCTAAACTTAGGTATCTACGGTTGAAACAACGACTGTCGTCCCGTTTCCAATTCGCAGATTAATCTCATCTGAAGTCAGTATCCTGCTCACAGCAGATTATGCACATCAATGCATATTTATGTATCACACTAAGTATTTAAAATCCAATTTTAATACTAGTAGTGAACATATTTATGACAAATATATTTGAAGTCAGAGCTTTGCTCGTCTTCAATTCCTTCATGTCTGCTTTGTCCATACGGCAGTCATGCTTCAATGACCCCGTTTGCCACAATTTAGGCAGACATCTTGGGATATGTCCTTTATCTTCCTAGAAGATTATAATGATTTTGCCTTTGCCCTTTTCACATTCCAGAAGTCTTTGGCCAAGCCTTGGCCTTCTAGAATATTGAAGTAAGATGCGTCTTGCGCTACTTGCCTTATTGTAAACTTTGGCTTTGTCTCCTTGAGAATGGCCATTAACTCTCCAAGAGTTATTAATTGCAATTTAATACTTCTAAGATCTAAGAATAGATCTATGAAGATCCTTCAATTTCTTCATCATACTTTAAGGATCTAATCCTTAGTTCTGATTAGGAAATTAAGGAGTCTTTATGGCAAGCATAATGGATTAAACATTAAAGTTATCATCACATGAATCTTCCAAAGACCATGCTCTACTATTTGCTTAACTCCGGGCTTAGGCCTAAGATGTTATTTTATCAAATAAAGTAACTTCTTAGTTTTAGGACTATCCTGAAATTTATTCCCAATTTGAAAATTAAAGTCGTTTGAACACATTTTCCCTAGGATAATGTTTTAAACATTAATCTTTCAATTTAATCTTGATTCTAATAGTCCAACTATTTAATCAACGATTTCAGGTACAATCTATTGTAATGATTACTATAGTCTAACTATATAACTTATTACAATTTTATTGGTTAAAATCAAATATATATTGATTACTATAATCCAATTATATAATCATTATAAATAATCGGTAAAATCCAAATATATTGATTACTATAATCCAATTATATAATCATTATAAATGATCGGTAATTTGAATACAGTCCAACTGTTTAATTAAAACAACTATTAAATATTAGTCCAACTAACATTTAATTTATTTGACGAATAATATTTGATTGAACGCGTATGGCAAGTAACTAAACGAATATTGCAAATCTAATACTTGCCTCCCACTGTTTTTCGGCGAGCCTCTAACCCTCTGTTGAGTACTCGGGAAACCTTGTTTCCTAGTGGGCTAGGATCCCGTTAAATAACACACAATCTTGACTTTGGCCAACAAATTGTATGATACTTAACTAGGTAGATCTCTAAGATCAATTGGATGATAGACTCAGCGAGGAATGAAAAATCTTTTGTCGATAAGGTAGCGGATCATACCATTTCAGATGGACGAGACCCTAACAAGCACCCCGACGTATATATATGATGAGTCATAAAAATATAAAACAAACAACAAGCGTCGGGGCAGAAACATATCATCAATCGATCATCTTAGCGGAAACATATAGATAGTTCAGAAATCATAAAAACAGTAAACAAGCGCTGAGACGGAAACATATAATCATCATGCATATTTTTCATCAATTTAAAACCTCAAAACATGAAAAGAATTTTAAAGCATAAGTTAAGAAAACATAAAACAAAGCATCCACTCATTGTGCTATGGAAAATCAAGAGTGGTACACCGTGTGGAGGATCGTCGAGTATCATGACGTCGATCTAAAGCCAAAACAACTGTTAGTTTCTATAACTCGGAACATTTTCATATGGCATAAACGAATATATAATGCATGGAATCTTAATATTTTTGAATATATGAGATATTTATGGTGCCTACGAATTTTACGGCTTAGGTTTCGAGTAACGCAAGTGTGATAGCGAAATTTCAAATTCTGCCCAATCGTTAAAATCCTCTGCTCAATGGTTAACTTCGAAAATTCACTGCAACTAAATGGGATGGAATCTAAAGCTGAAAATTTAATAGAATGGAATTTCATGTGTTTAGTTTATGTCGGTTTTTATGGATCTCAGTTTCAATTTCGGAAACTTAAGTTTTAAGCCGAATTTCAGGGGTGATCAGAAAAAGAACAAGGTGTATTTGCAACAGGTCATCTAAATTCAAAAATTCAGTTTGGCTTCATGATAAGTCCAAAAATTTGGATTTTTGGATATGTTATTCTCTTATATCTCTATTTTATTCAGAATTTTACGATTTATCATGTGGGCATCAAACACTCAAGTTACAGCCAGTTTATTACAACTTGTCCACAATGTGACTTCACTAAAATTTACTGCCCAACATACCAATTTTACCACTCTCTTAATTTTATTTAATTTTCACACAACCAATTCTTATTACACTCAAAATAAGCCATTAACAAATATCATTAATTTACAAAACATACTTTTCCAACACATTCATATATAATTGGCCAAAAACTTTAACCATTCCAGCTTTGAGTTATCAAATCAAATAAATAAAAGCAACCCCCCCCCCCCCCCCCCCAAATATGTTAAGAAACTTGGCCACCATACCCATTTTTCTACCTTGGCATTATTTAACCAAACTTAGGCATAAACTACTCCAAACAACATCCTACACATGTCTTAATGCCTAATTTATACTCAATACTTTCCAACAACAAAGCCCCAATTCGTAGGGTCCCTAAGTGCGAAAATTGGAATGCAAAATGGATGTTTATTTGTCAAATTAGAAGCAGGAATAAGAAGAAGAGGCTTACTTGACTTAAAAGGGCTTGAAAACTCATCATCATTCCATCAAAACTTGCTTGAGAGGAAGAAAATTGGAGGAGTTTCCCTTGAGCTCACCCAAGTTTTTGTCTTGAGAAAGAGATAAGTGAATAGTTATCTATTTATAGACAAAGTGGCTGATTTTTGTTTGCAATTGAGTGGTTCAAAATTTGCCACTTCACCCAATTTCTAGGGTATTCCCGAAATTACTGTAGCAACCGTGGAGATCTCGATTTTGACCTACTTATGATTGAATTTGGAAAAATATTAAATGCGGAAGTTGTAGGTCTCAGTTTTAGCTTTCCGACGATATAAAGTTCATAAAAATCGGAGATCATATGAAAAAGTTACAGCCCAAATACTAAGGGTTATTTGGAATGGTACCGGAAATGATTTTCATATCAGATCTGCAAGGGATTTACCAAATGTCCGAAACGTAATTCCACAAACACGTACATACTTGAATATGATTTATATCATGTATCATGTCATCCCTAACTTAGTAGTCGTCGGGATTTCCGGGATATTACATTATTTTATAAACATGCTAATTAAGAAAGATTAATATTATTATAAGTGCAAAATGATTAATTTCTTTTTTATTAAATATACACTTTTAGTGTTGATCAATGAGTCTTAGCTTTATGCCCTTACAATTCTCACGATTTTATATAACCTTTTTATTCTTATAAACAGAAACCAAAATATTATTCTTTTATTCCAATGACATTTTCTTAATACTCAAGATAATATTAAATAACTTAGGTAATCAAATTATTTCTTTTCCCATACATTTCCATCTTATGCTAGTATATGAAAACAAAATTAGTTCCTTATCTATCATTTTGATGCAAGCTCGTCAGTGCAACTTTAGTATGTGGGCTTGATTTATTTGGATTCAATGGGTACATTTGGACTTGGGTTTGATAAATGAGTGAGCCCATTTAAACCAAATCTACTGCCCTACCATTGTGCATACTAGAATATGTAGAGGTCAACAAAAATAAAAATTTGCTTAAATTAGTATATTATTAAGCTCCGTTTAATATAAATTTTTAAGTGTATTAAGTAGAGCTCCTTCTAGTAGAAGCTTTAACAAAATGTTTTTAATTTGATTTTCAATGAGAAAAGAGAACTTTTATAAAAGTTGTAAAATTTCTTTAATAGACAAAGTTTATAAAGTTTATGTTTTAATGAATTAAAATAAAGGCGAATATAAGACTGTTAATTCTAATACCATATCAAAAATACCATAAAATCATTTGACCTAATATCGGGCCTTTTGTCCTGATATTTTCGGAGCTGGATGTTATTTTTATAATTTAAAACCCCTAAGCATAGTATGATAAAGGATGGCCAGGGAAATGCAGCTTCCCATACTGTAGGTTTTAGGGAGAATTCAATATATATAGTCTTGCTCTAAACATAGCATCATATTATAATTAAAAAAATATATATTTAAGACTATTAGCTATTAGTTAGAGATTATAATAAAAAAAAAAAATTAGGAATCATAGGCGAGCGTCTTTCCTACCTATAACCAAGACCGACCCGATTCAATATCAGATTTTTTTTTTTAGAGGAAAAAAACAAGTTTATTTCTTTATCTTGATTATTTTTCCTATGATAATGATATTGTTTCATGCCACTAAAAAAATTGAAACCCAGCAACCAAAAACTAACTATTTCACTAACTTTATGATTTAACTTTCCTTAGTAGTAATAAATTACAATTATTGGGTAATTTCCATTGATTAATCATTGTTGGTACCAAATGCAGTCACATCAATTCAGAGTCGTGTTCTTGTTTTGTTGCTTTCCACTTTTTCCCCCCACTGGGTGACACATTACATCTTGCCTTTCATCTTCAGCATGCTTTGATTGGAATCTCATGTAATCTGGCCCTGCTCTTTCACGTGGACAAGATAAAACACCCAGTGCTTGACAGCTAGCTATTAGGGTTTCTCAAAACAACAATGCTCTTTTATTCTTGGATCACTTTTTTAATGCCTAATTTTTGTGTTTTTATGACCAAAATAATAATTTTGAAAGGTAAGTTTTTACTCTTTAAAATTAGCTTATCATTTTAGATAAAAATAAAAAATAAAAATTCGGTATTGAGAGAGCGCGACAAGCATTTTAATATTGTTACATTCATTATTTTTCAAATCGGAACGGCACGGTCAAACCGGGTACCCGTCGTGAGTCCGGTTGAATCCTTAAAATTAATGAGTAAGAACTTATCAAAATCAATTATCCGATCTGACCAGTTCTTAATCAAAAAAATTTAAATCAAAAAATAAAATATAATATTTTTTTATAATTTTTAATTAATTAATGATTCGACCCATCAAATTAATAAGTTATTAATCATTTTAAATTAATGGTCCAATTTATAAGACTGTGGATGTTACATTATATTATAACCATTATTAATGGTCGATTCTTCATTTATGGTCATTTTCAGAAAAATTCTGCTCTTTCATGTCATGTCAGCATGCTTACAATCTAATTGTCTTAAGTGATTTAAGATTCCCACTTGATGTGATTTTGACTCCCACTTGCAATTGTAGCCATTAGCCCACTATCTTTGCAACTTATCTTTGATTCACTTTGATCAATTTGATTTGTGGTGTAAAGCTTGTATATAAACATTTTTCTTAGCATCAACTTTTGATAAAATATGGTATTAATTAAATTAAATACTAAAGGAAAAGCTTATTATGTTTAAAATAGTATTTAAAAAGTCAAATTCAAAACAACATCATTTTAATTTATCTTTGATAAAGGCTTCTTATGGCCAATATTTACAGGAACAATGAATAAAAATAATGCAGGACTCATTTACTCCAAAGCAAACAAAAAAACCCAGTACAAGGATTGATAATAATGATAAACCTATATGAATTGAACAACCTCCGTTAGTGGCAAAAGTTTGCAATTCAATATTTGCTCATACTAATAATTAATAGAAAATAACATTTGTTTAACAGAATGACAAATTAGTAATAAAATAATATACCAAATTTCGTAGTTTTAAATGTTCAGAAAAAAATATAATCAAAATTATATAATTTATAATAATTAATATGTTTTGTTCATATAAACAAATATTAACAAGAAATAAAAATTGATTATCTTCCTGAGTTGTATGAAGACAAAAACTCAACTAGTGGTTGTGGTTGAATCACAATCCAGCGGTTGTGGTTGAATCACAATCCAGCTATCTTTGAGAATTATTTAATATATTGTTGCTCTTTTTCTTGAGCCTTTCTTGGAGGTGAAATGACAACAAAATAGGATGGAATCACTTTGATTTATTATTTAATGCATGGGGTGTCATGTGAGTCAAAGTCAAACTCTAATTGTATGTGTATATATATAAATACATTTTTTATTTTAAAAAAGTACTTCTATAATTATTTTATTATCTGGGATTTTGCTTCCACATCATCTTGAGTCATGACTCATGACTTCAGCGACCATGCTTCTCTTTTTGACCCACCTACACGAATTATTTAATGGGTTCTTCCACATCATTCTAACATCATAATTAAGAACGATAACGAAATCGAATATGATACATAAATATCAATATTTAAATTTGATTCTCATATTCAATGAGTCTCAGATAAAAATTTTATTTTCATTTAAACAAAATATCAATATTTATATCTGATTCATCCAATCAAAATATATAAAAAATTATCATCTTATCCGTTTTCACGATCTCATCCTTATATGATTTTTACCGTCCTTAATTCATATGGTCCCTTTTTCTTGAGCCGTGACTTTAGCTACCATGCTTCTCTTTTTGACCCACGTACACAAATTAATTAATGGATCAAGCCTCTTCTATTCTACATCATTCTAGTATCGGGCTAGTAATATCTAGGTTATGATATATGAATATCAATAATCATATTTGTCTTGTTTATTTAATAAATATAAAAATTATTTCTTTATTTGTCTTCAATATATTGGACTCCATATGAATCCCCGTTCATATAAAATTTTTACCTTAATTTAAACAAAATATCAATACTCGTATCTAACTTATCCAACTCAAAGATATATAAAATTATTCTATTGCCCGTCCCTAACGTACCAAACACTTATGAACGTTATTTGTCAACCCTAATCATAATATGTCTTTTTTTTTTTTTTGGATCGGAGAGATTGTACATCATCCATCGTGTGATCCCTTTGATTGTATTAGCCATGTCGGTGCATGATTCTCGTACTGTATGTAACAAATAAAAATATAATAATGTTTTGAATTGATGTAGATTCAATTTATTTTTTAAAAATTATATCAAGAATCTCAATTATTAAGGTTATGTTTAGTGTTCAACAATCGATAGTCTATTATAGTTGTTATATAAAATATAATTTTATTTTATATTTAAAAAATAATTATGGTATATTTTTGTAATATTTTAATGTTAGTAAAATTCATTTTTTAAAAGAAATCACTATTATTATTAATAATTTTTTTTATCATTAATCAATCACTTGAAAAAAATCATATTTTGATCAAATATAATTTTACTAAATAATCACATCTCAGACTATAATACCAAACATAACTTGACCAAATATTACTGGGTTATGTTGTTTACTTGACATGTTATCCTCGCTGGCTTGGATCCCACACTGCAAACATAAACTAGGACCATAACAAAACAACAATGTATTGTTTATTTTACAATAATGATTGTCACTTTATAGCATTAATTTACTTTCACTTTCAAAATTTTAAATTAATGAGTTATATTATTATACAATATTACTATAAGGAGCGAAGCCATGAGATATCCAGACGAGAGAATTTCATAATTTTTAAGGGTTTAATTTATAAATTCGGGGGAAATGAGTAATTTCTATTATTTACTTAGTACTAACAGTTGGAAAAAAATTGAGGGTGATCGACTGCCCCATCTGATATACAAGAGGCTTCCCCTCGCTGATTGCTGCACTTACAAAGTTGGAATTCAAAGTTAATACTACACTTTATAAAATTAAGATCACATAATTTATATTCTAATTAATGTGGCATACATGTAACATATTGCCACCCCCTAAGCAGTTTAAGTGGCTATTAATCGCTGATTGTTAAGAGTGATTTGATTTAGACGAAAATTGTCAATTAATCAATGATTTCTGATTTTTTAAAATCACACGATTTGCAAAAAGAATCATCTTTTTTTTCCTCATTATGCTTCTTTTTCGTTAGAGACTTTTGTCATCACTCTCAATTTTATAACAGCTTAATATTTTTCATCATAAATGAATGATTTTAAGGGAAAATGAGTATAACCTCTCTGATGTTTGATAAAACTAATAGAAAGTCCATCGATGTTTAAAAACCAAACAAAATCCTTGCTTTTATAACAGCTCTCTTAAATGTTAACTTTATTCATCATTTTACTATTTTACCCCTTTGATGAGTGGTAAATGTATCATTATTTCCCACTCATTTGACCTGATATTTTGTATAGTTTCTTGAGTTTTGTGAATATTTTGATGTGTTTTGTGTTATTTTGTAGATAAATAAAGTTTCAGGACATTCTGGAGGTGATTTGGGGTTAAAATAGTGAAAAAGGACAAAAAGGGCAAAATAGTCATTTTGCGCGTTGCGACGCGCAATCCTTTGGCGTCGCGACGCCTAACGTGCGCCGGGACACGTGACCAATCAGAGGGATTTGCTAAAATACGCCGGATGCTAACGTGCGCCAAATCTGCTAAAATGCGCATGCCACGTGTCAACATCATAGCCGATCATGCTAACGTGCGCCGTGCCACGTGTCACCATCACATGCTGCCGACAATCATCATCGACGCTAAAATTCGCCTATCACGTGTCAACATCTCAACGAATCACGCTAACGTGCGCCGGGACACGTGTCGCCATCACATGTTGCCGACACGTGTCGCCATCACATGTTGCCGACACTAATAATTCAGTCGCTGACGTAAGCGTGACACGTGTCACGATCTCGCGAAGCCAATCCAATACGTGTCAATGATCTATGCGAGTCGCGACGCGCAAAGGGTGTCACGTCGCGACGCGTAGGGCTTGTCGACGCTTATAAATTCAGCTCGAGATTTCAGTTTCAGTGTCGCGTCTCGACGCGTAGGGCTTGGTGAAAGATTAATTTCCCTTAATTATAATATATTCACTACTTAAAATTTGACTTAACAAGGATACCGCTATATTGGTCGGTTGGTAATCAATTATAAACTGGTTTTAACCTGACTAAGCATGGATATCGCCTAGTTGGTCGGTTGGTAATTACCGCCTATATGGCTGGTTTATGGATAAATTGTGATACCGCCTTTATGGTCGGTTGGACTTAATTTGACTTAATCAGGATACCGCCTATATGACTGGTGGGTAATATAACACAAGTTAATATATTATATTAAGGGAGATATCTAAAATAGTAGTGATAAAAGTGGATCCTTTTACTCTAGCATTTTCTTTTATTGTAATTTTCTTTATTTACTTTCCATCATTTTATTTTCAGCATTTTACTTTATGTCTTTTATTTTTAAGTTGTTACTAGCCTTAGATATGTGTCGTAGCTAAGCTCGTTATCTGGGGTTGTGATGAAATCCAATATCACCGGTTTATAAGAGGTTATTTTATAGTTTGGGTAATTCCAAGGTTTACTTATTAAGTCTTAAGCTTAATGTTTCTTGTTAACTGGCCATTAATAAGATTGATCTGGTAAATCTAAAATAAAATTGACAAATGAATTTTAGGTTTTAGCCTTATACTTAATAGTCCATGATCTTCCTTGAGGATAGATAACCCTTTAATAGATTTCCTTACAGGATAGACATATACCTGTCGGGTGGGGGTAGCCATAATTGGAACTTAAACTTAATGAATCCATGTAATTTGGTTGACATAGACATATGGTTCAATTGGGTTAAACTGGGTATTTGCATCTGACCATCGACATAGGCTTTTGCATAATTTCGTGTTCTAGGTTAGTAAACCGATATATTATACAAACATTAAATAACCTTTTCATCTTTAAAATGATATTGGAAGAAATCACAACCCTTGATAGTTTTATAAATTTGAATTTTCCTCAACCTACTTTTGCGAAATTTTATTCACTTGTTTTTAAATTTAAAAGTCATCACCCAATCAATCAATCAATCTGTTAGATACTAGTAATCATTTGGCCTCATAAAAATTAATAGCTTAGGTTTTAAGTCCTCGTGGGATTGATACTTTTTATACTACTTGAACGATACGTGCGCTTGCGTTATACGTGTGTGATTTCACACCGGTCAAGTTTTTGGCGCCGTTGCCGGAGACTTATTTATCATTCACTATTAGTTTTGAGGTTAGATACCTTTACTTGTATCAAATTTTCTATTTGCGTATTATTTCTGTTTTCTTGTGTTTCAGGTTCTCAGACACTACATGAGACGAACCAGAAGCTTTGAACTCTGACCGCTTGACCCAGAAATTGAAAGAACCATCAGACAGTTGAGAAGGGAAAGACGAGAAGGCCAAGAAGCTTTAGTCAACATGGAACCTGAACCTTTGGAAGTTGCACCACCAATACCCATTCGAGACAGAACCATTCCGGTGGTCGACGACTTCATTTCCTGTATTGTACTTCCTCCTTTACCAGCAAATGCGTGTGACATCAAAACATGCATTCAGATGATTCAGCAGTCAGAACAGTTTGGGGGGAAAGCAACTGAAGATCCTAATACTTACATCAGCAACTTCCTGGAAGTTTGCGGCACTTTCAATTACAACCGAGAAGCTGAAGAAGCAATGAGACTGCGGGTTTTTCCATACTCCTTGAAAGACAGAGCTAAAGCTTGGCTACATTCACTACCAGCAGGTTCCATCACAACTTGGAACACTTTAGCCACCAAATTTCTTGCAAAATACTTTCCACCAGCCAGAACTGGAAAGCTGAGGAATGACATCACATCCTTTGTGCAACAAGACTCGGAAACTCTCTACGAAGCTTAGGAAAGGTACAATGATTTGCTCTGGAAATGTCCTTACCATGAGATTCCAAAATGGCTTCAAGTCCAAACTTTCTATAATGGACTTTCTGGACTGATGAGAACCATAATTGATGCTGCTGCTGGAGGAGCTTTAATGGAAAAATGAGAAGATCAAGCCTGGGACCTAATCGAAGAAATGGCCAACAACAATTCCTTGTGGCCAACAGAAATGAGCATGATCCAAAGAATTGCAGGAATTTATGAAGTTGGAGCCAATACAGCAGTCAACACGAAGCTGGATCAGATATGTAAATTCATGGAGACTCTTACCACTAGATCCACAAGTTCACCATATGGAGGAGCACCAGAACCAAACCAACTTGAAGAAATGGTGAATTTTGTCAATAATTTCAACAGACAGAGGAACAATCCATATTTCAACGCCTACAACCCATGGTGGAGGAATCATCCAAATTTCTCATGGAGCAACAATTCAGGACAAAAGAATTATCCACCACCTGGATTCCAACAGCAACAGAACAAGAGACATGAGCAGACGAATGAACCAGGAATAGCAGAAGTGCTGGCTGAGTTAAAAAAGTACGATGATATGTTACAGAGCCAATATGCTTCTTTCAAAGCACTGGAGAATAAAATTGGACAACTGGCTAATGCTCAGAGTTACAGACCGCCTGGAAATCTTCCCAGCAACACAGAACCAAATCCAAGGAACCGAGGGAAGGAGCAATGTCAAGCCATTACCTTGAAAAGTGGTACTGAGATCAACAAAGATGTTGGAATCAAGGCATCCATTGAAGAAGTTCCAAAAGATACAGTTCCACAGATGGAGGAAAAAGAAGCAAAGGAAAAAGATCAAATCACTCCACCTCCACCTTTTCCACAGCGACTTCAGAAAAACAAGCTGGACAAGCAATTTGCTCGATTCCTGGAGGTGTTCAAAAAGCTGCATATCAACATTCCATTCGCAGAAGCCTTAGAAGAAATGCCCAGCTACGTCAAATTCATGAAAGACATTCTTTCACGAAAATAGAGATTGGGAGATTACGAGACAGTAGCATTGATGGAAGAGTGCAGTGCCATCATTTAGAGGAAACTTCCCCCAAAGTTGAAAGATCCTGGCAGTTTCACTGTCCCATGCACCATTGGAGAACATTATATTGGTAAGGATTTATGTGACTTAGGTGCAAGTGTTAATTTGATGCCTATTTCTATTTACAGGAAACTGCAAATTGGAGAAACAATGCCTACCTCAGTCTCTCTGCAACTTGCTGATCGAACGCTCGCATTTCCAAGAGGTGTTGTTGAAGATGTGCTGGTCAAAGTCGACAAACTCATTCTCCCAGCAGATTTCATTATCCTTGACATGAAAGAAGACAAAGATGTACCTATCATCCTTGGAAGACCATTCTTGGCGACATGACGAACTGTTATTGATGTACAAAAAAAAGAACTAACCATGAACGTTCAAGACCAAGAAGTTACCTTTAATGTTTTCAAAGCCATGAAATTTCCGAGAGATGAAAAGGAAGAAGAATGTTTCAGAGTTGATGTTGTTGATAGTATCGTTCAGGATACTGAGCCAAATCCCACGGATACACTTGAAGCTTGCATCACCAACATGACTGACAGCGAGCTAGATGCTGAAATCCTGGAATGTATCAACTACCTTGACAAACCATTTCGATTCAAATCGACACCACAAGTGGAAAGCCTGGAACTGGCAAAAAAAGATCGAATCAAGCCTTCGATTGAAGAACCACCACAGCTGGAGCTGAAGTTACTTCTGAGCCATCTCATGTATGTATTGCTTGGAAACTCTTCTGAATTACCTGTTATTATTTCTTCTTCACTAACATTGGAGTAGGAAGAAAAGTTACTGAGAGTGTTACGAGAACACAAGAGAGCCATTGGCTGGACTATAGCAGACATTCGAGGCATTAGTCCATCATTTTGCATAAGATTCTGATGAACGATGAATACAAACCCACAGTGGAGCATCAACGGAGAATCAATCTAATCATGAAGGAAGTCGTAAAGAAAGAAATCATCAAATGGTTGGATGCTGGTATCATCTACCCCATCTCATATAGCACTTGGGTGAGTCATATGTAGTGTGTGCTAAAGAAAGGAGGAATCACTTTAGTCACAAATGAAAAGAACGAGCTAATTCCAACAAGAACAGTGACTGGATGGAGAGTATGCATGGACTACCGAAAGTTGAACAAAGCCACGAGAAATGACCATTTTCCGCTGCCATTTATTGATCAAATGCTGGACAGACTGGCGGGACATGAGTTCTATTGCTTTCTGGACGGATATTCAGGGTACAATCAGATTGCTATCGCCCCAGAAGATCAGGAGAAAACCACATTTACATGTCCCTATGGTACTTTTGTTTTCCGCAGGATGCCATTTGGATTATGTAATGCCCCTGCCACTTTTTAGCGTTGCATGATGGTCATCTTCTCAGACATGCTGGAGCAGAGTATGGAGGTATTCATGGATGATTTTTCTGTGTTTGGAGACTCTTTTGACCACTGTTTGCAAAATCTGGAACATGTGTTACAAAGATGTGAAGATACCAACCTGGTACTCAACTGGGAGAAATACCACTTCATGGTGCAGAAAGGCATTGTTTTTGGACACCAGATCTCATAAAAGGGAATCGAGGTAGACAAAGAAAAGATTGAAACAATTGAAAAATTACCTCCGCCGACATCAGTCAAAGGGATTTGGAGCTTTCTCGGACATGCAGGTTTTTACAGGAGATTTATCAAAGACTTTTCCAAGATTGCTAAATCTCTGTGCAATCTTCTGGAGAATGATGTGCCTTTCAACTTCACCAAAGAATGTCAGGAAGCTTTTGAGATCTTAAAACATAAGCTGATTTCTGCCTCTATCATTGTAGCACCAGACTGGACCCTTCCATTTGAGGTAATGTGTGACGCTAGTGATTTTACTGTAGGTGCAGTTTTGGGACAACGCAAAACAAAGATTTTCCACACCATTTACTACTCAAGCAGAACTTTGAATGAAGCTCAACTCAACTACACAACCACTGAAAAGGAGTTGCTCGTAGTTGTGTACGCTTTTGACAAATTCCGCTCATATCTGCTGGGTCCCAAAGTGGTGGTCTACACAGATCATTCAGCAATCAAATACTTAATCACGAAGAAAGATGCCAAACCCAGATTGATCTGTTGGATACTTCTTCTGCAAGAATTTGACGTGGAGATCAGAGACAAGAAAGAGACAGAAAATCAGGTGACAAATCATTTATCGAGGCTTGAGAATGGAGAAACAGCTGACAAAGAACCGACAATCAAAGAAACTTTTCCAGATGAATAGCTGTTTGCCATGAAACAGCATGATGCTCCCTGGTATGCTGATTATGTCAATTACATAGTGTCAGGAAAATGGCCGTTGGAATGGACAATTCAGCAACGAAAGAAGTTCTTCAAAGAAGTCAAGTACTATGTTTGGGATGAGCCGTAC
>SKCR01027471.1:0-71153 GCA_019454045.1 Zanthoxylum bungeanum | reverse complement strand
GCCCGAGTGTGATTGCGAGCGCATTCGTATTTCGAATTCGAGCGCGGCACGCAAGTCACATCAAGCGTCAAATCACTGGTCGCATCAATCGTCAAATCACTTGTCACTTTGAGTGATGTGATATGACATGTCACTTTATTAAAGTGATGTGATGTGACTTAAAGTGATGTGTAGTGATTGAAAAGCATTAATAGACTTTTGCTTTTTGACTTTTGAAATAAATGAATATGATTTATGTATTTGTTTTGTTTTTAGAGAATAAAATAAATATATAAACCAAAAATCATTTTCTCTCTCTCCTACTGACCGGGCCGGCGGTTCGGTTCCGGTTCGGAACCGAACCGAACCGCCGGTTCCGGTTCCACTTTGTGTGGAACCGGAACCGAACCGGTTAATTCCGGTTCGGTTCCGGTTCCACACTAAAATGGAACCGGAACCGGAACCGGAACCGGAACCGAACCGTTCGGTTCCGGTTCCGGTTCCGGTTCCATTCGGTTTTTTTTTTTTTTTTTTTTTTTGAAAATAAAAGTTAAATTACAAATAATACTTTAAATTATTTTTTTTGAAATAATTACAAATAAAATTACATAATTACAAATAAAATTATGTAAATTACAAATTACAAATTACGTTAAATTACTTACATAATTACACTAAATTACAAATAAAATTATTTAAAAAAATAAAAAAAAAAAAATATTAATCCGGTTCCAACCGGAACCGTACGGTTCCGGTTGGAACCGTTGGAACCGAACGGTTCCAACGGTTCCAACCGTTCGGCTAGGGGAGGAACCCTAACCGAACCGGTTAGGTTCCGGTTCGGTTCCGGAACCGGAACCGGAACCGGTTGGAACCGGAACCGTCCGGTTCCAACCGGTTCGGTTCCGGTTCGGTTCCGGTTCCGAACCGGAACCTTGGCCGGGTATACCTACACCCACTCTCACGGTTTTTCCATCTTTTCCCTCTCTTTTCTTCTTCTTTTCCTCACGGCTTGGAGCCAAACTTCTTCTCTCATTTTTGGTGATGGCCGAATCTATGAGAAGCAAGGAAGAAGATGATGTGCTAGCACACCTTGAGTCATATATAGGTGATAGGGAAACGAATTTGTGAGCTTGGATTTATTTTTGGAGCTTGAAGCTTTGAGCTTCTATGGAGTTCTACCATGGCCGAATCTTGGAGGTTCAACAAGGGCCAAAACCGAGCAGTCCAAAGCAAGGAGGAGCCTTGGGCGAGCATATGGAGGGACCTTGAAGGCTTGTATTCTTCATATTCATCAAAACCCATCAATGTGAGTATGTATTCCGCCTTACTCCTTGATGTATTCATGTGTTTTTATGCTTGATTTGGATGATTCTTTGACCTAATTAGAATCTCAACACGATACGCACAATACGATTGTATACTACGCTTGATATAGATCTAAATATTCATAATTGGATATGTCCGGAGAATTGGGATGACTTGGTGCTTTGCTAGGAGTTGACCTTGTCTCGTAAATCGGTAGAACGTAGTACTTGGTACGTATGTGATTCGGATATTCCGACGACCGTATTTACTACCAACTTATCATGAGATCTCATGGGTCGCTTCCCGATAATCCACCGATGACGCACAACTCGCACTCTTGAATAATCTGGGATTATATAGAAGAGAGAGAAAATTAATCTAGGATTAATTACAGAGATATTTTATCTATGATTAAAATATCGTCGAGAGAGAGATAATGATTAATTTGGAATTAATTGATGAATTAATATATTCGATATATTAAACGAAATTGGATTTCGACGCGGAATTAAAATTAGATTTTAATTCAGGCGAACGAATTAATTTAGAATTAATTCGTTAGCGACGTGAATAGTGAATTCGCTAGGCGTAATCACTTAATTACGACGCGACAGAAAAATCGTTAATTTGGAATTAGCGAACCCGAGCCCGAGTGTGATTGCGAGCGCATTCGTATTTCGAATTCGAGTGCGGCTACGCAAGTCACATCAAGCGTCAAATCTAACGTCAAGTCATTCATCACATCAAGCGTCAAATCAAGCGTCACTTTGAGTGATGTGACATTTGATTGATTGATGTGAGTGATTGATTGCTTGAAAAGACTTGAGACATGACTTAAAGTTGACATGACTTAAAGTTGATGTGAATAGTGTTTGGCTTTTAATGGTTTGACTTTTAAAAGGCAAATGAAATGCAAATGCAAGGGAAATTAAGTTAATTTCACAACAAGTATATAAGATATACTTAATGCATTTCATTTCAATTTAACACACATTTTTCATCTCTCTCTTTTCTCTCTTCTTGTTCACGCCCATAGCATGAAAACTTACTGTTTTTGAACTACAATGCCGTGAGCCATAGGGAAGCAAGAGTGGGTTTTCATGGTGGAAATCCAAGTGCTAGCACACTTACGAGTCTTGCGAAGGTGGTAGGGAGGTTCACCCGTGAGCCGGGATCCGTCCGACGAGGCTTGGAGCTCCGTTTCTTCACTCAAAATTCTGTTTTGCAAGGGTGTGGACTGCTGCAGTTGGGCGTGAATGGCAGTGGGTTTTTGGCTTCGTTTCGCCTCCAAATCGACTCAACCGATCGATGTGAGTATTCCGCTACCTCCGTTGATGTATTCACTCATTATTTCATGCTTTGATTTGATCTTGGGACCTAATAAAAACTCAACAATGGCATCAAGAGCTAATGTTGCAAGCATGAAATTTTAGGGATTTAAAATTTGGGTAAATGTGATTTGAGCATGATTTGAATAAATTGATTGTTTGAGTATGCTTATAACATGTTTAATTTCATTTTGGTTGGACTAATTTGATGAAAATTGATTTGGAATAATTTTCCCCAATTTATTCATGTTGGCCGAATATGGAGGATAATTTTGGGATCTTGGATTTTTTGATTTTTGATTCATTTGATGAGTTAGAATCGATTAGGTTGATGTTAATTTGAATCGAATTGGATTGGATTTCGAATTGGACAAAAATCCCCAAATCTCTATGTTGGCCGAATGCATGTAATGCCCTAATGTCTTGGTTTTTTTGATTTTGTGACATTGGATGTGTGTGAAATCATTTAGGATGGTGATTTGATGTCGATTGTAGGTTCGATTGGATCGAAACCGAATCGGACATAAAATCCCTCTTTTGGCCGAGACCTTTAAGCATGTAAATGGGTTTGATTTTTTCAATTTGTGTGTTTGACATATGATAATGAATTAAGCATGATTAATTGGACTAATTTGATGCTTCGGAAATATCGATTTAGGTTATTAATCATCGTAATGCACTTTAGGTAATTAAATTGCGTAATTGGATTAGTTAATTTAATTATTTAGGCTTAAATTGGATTTGGGCTTGAATTGTTGTAATTGGGCCTATTGGGCTTGATTTATCAAGTTTGGTTTAGGCCAAATGGATTGGATCCAATTGGGCCCAAAACCTTAACCATAAAGCCCAATTGCGACTAATGAACCTTTAAAGTTCAATTGGGCCTAATGGGCCAAGATTGATTTATGGGCTTATGGGGTAAATCCCGGATTGGACTTTGGTTATCGGTTTGACCCGAGTTGACCAAAAGTCCACGCCTTAAGAAATCAATCAAAAGCTCATTGGACTTTAATTGAATTGACGTTGGACGTTAATCGGTCTTTGAGACGCGTTACGATTAGATTTGGAATTTAAATCGTAAAAGGTTTATTAAATAAAGTGTAATGTTCAATTTGGAATTGAATAGTGAATTAGTTTTAAATACATGTTAATTAGATTTAATAATGTAGTTTAATTTAATTCATGAATTCGTACTTTAAGTACTTATTCGCAAAAACGAGTTTGACTCGAACAAAATCAAATCGTTGTTTGAACATTGGATGATCACCTAATTATCAGATTAATTAATTTGATTAGATTGATTGATAGCATGCTTATGTGTGTGAATACATGGTTGTGTTGAATGAATAATGTATATCGGATGGATATTAGATGGGTGGGCAATTTTAGAAATTGTTGTAATAAATTCGATTTATTAAATTGGACCTGCGTGTCCAGCCTTATCACCTTTATTCTCTTGTATTCTCTTCTCACCTATTCCCCTCTATGTATATGAGGTTTCTTTAGAAGTGTAGTGTAACGGGTAGAAGTAATACTAGTGCTAGCTTGAGTGAGAAGAGAGAAAGATTTGATCTAGGATCAATGTGTAAAGTATCCATCTGCATATCATTATTATTTTATTTCATACTCGCTTTATTATGTATTTAGAATGCATGTTTAAGGGTGTATGATGATGAGACCTAACAAAGATAATTAATTGGTAGCCAATTTGCACGCGAAATACCCTCGTTTTATATTAAGCGATTATCCTTCCATTGAATGATTCTTGTTCAAGATCTGATTGGCATTGGTTTGTTGGCCAAAGTCAAGACCTTGTCAATTGGATGTATTTGAATCTTGAGAGTTTTGTTCCACATCGGTGTCTAGTCCAAGTTGTGATTTGTTGGCCAAAGTCAAGATCACTTCTTGTCCAAAGACATTGATTACGAAACTTTCCTTGTCAATGGGTCCCGCTTAACTGGAGTCATTAGGTTTGTTGTGCCAAAGCCAAGGCCTAGATGATTCGGAGGATAAGGTTAGAAAATGTATTAGATACATTGGCATAAGTAATATGTTTAGGACTTGGATGTCCACCTAACCGGATCTGGGAATTGGATTGGATCCAATTGATCTGTGAGATCTACCTTGTTAAGTAGCATACAGCTTGTTGGCCAAAGTCAAGGTTGTATGTTATTTAACAGGATCCCAGCCCACTAGGAAACACGGTTTAGAGGCTCGACGAAAAATAGTGGGAGGCAAGTATTGAATTTGCAACATTCGTTCAATTACTCGCCATACGCGCTCAAACAAATATCATTCGTCAATATTTTACTTTGTTTTAAAAAAAATATATATATATAGTTGGACTATATACAAACTCATTCAATATATAGTTGATTTTATAATTGGATTATAGTAATCAATATAATTGAATTAAAATGATAGTTGATTTTATAATTGGATTATAGTAATCAATATTAAAATTATAGTTGATTAAATAATTGGATTATTGTAATATTATATAAATAGTACCTTATAAAATTGATTAAATAGTTGGACTATTGAAATCAAAAGAATTAAAGTTGAATATTTAAAATATATAATCCTTGGATTAAATGTTTTAAATGATTTAATTTTCAATTGGGAATTAATAATAGGTTAATTTATTTGATAAAATAACTTATTATGACTAAGCCCATAATTAAGCAAATAGTAGAGCATAAAATCTTTGGAAGATTTATGTGATGATGACTTTAGTGCTTAATTAATAATACTTATAATAAATCTATCCTTAGATTTAAAAGTATTAAAGTTGCAATTAAAATTCTTGGAGAATTAATTGACTATTCTAGTGGAGAAAAGTCAAAGTTTGCAATTGGGCATGTAGCACAAGGTGCACATCGTTTCGATATTCCGAAACCCAAGGCTTGGCCAAAGGTTTGTGAAATATTGAAAAGATAATTGACATATCCCAAAGTGACTACCATTTGGATATGGAAGACACGAAGGAATTAAAGAAATGGCGAGGCTCTAACTTTAAAAATATTTGTCAAAGTTATGTTCACTACTAGTATTAAAATTGGATTTTAAATACTTAGTGTGGTACATAAAACATATATGTATTGATGTTCAGAATCCGCTGTGAGCTGGATACTGACTTCAAGCCGAGATTTCTCTGCGAATCGGAAACGGGACGAAAGTCGCTGTTTCGACCGTAGATACCTAAGTTTAGGAACTATCATTTGGGTATGTACTTAAATTAGGAACTGTTATAATGTAACTAGTTTGACTAGAGACATTATCTCTATATCAGTGTTTAATCCGTTGCGGATAAAACCTTTATATTCTAGAACACTAAAGTGTTTCATTATATAAAGATGATACTGAGATAAATACATTAGATGTAAATAACAGAATTTATATTTTGAATATAAATAAAATCTCAAACATATAAAAAGACAAATAAATAGCTCAAATTGATTTGATCAATAGAGACTTATTTGTGGCATTGTTGTCTAGGACACAATTAAACGAGACTCGTATATCCACACTTTTGAAGAGTGGGTACTAGGACTGATTTGACTATTCAAATAAGGTCGGCGAATCTAGTTTATTAGGTACAATACCTAAAATACTAATTACTTGGTAATAGTAAAAGGGCCACCGATCTGTTAGCCCTATTCATGGTGAATTTAGTGGGCCCATATCTAGCTAGGCTAGATGTGAACATGAATATTTCGTGACCTTAACGGATGTGGCATCACGTTGTGGTTATGTGTTTCTTTTGAAGAACACAGATCGAAAACTTTTGAAGTTTCGACACGAAGTAAATTAACAGATCGGCTATAGTATTATTCCGCCACGGTAAGACCGTAATGGAAAATTCTTAAGCAGTAAGTTTCATATGTACATGAAAGAGTACGGCATTCTTTCATATGAGGACTCCTCTCGAGACACGTCAGTTAGACGGTGTGTCCGAACCAAAAACCGAATTTTGTTGGACATGATAAGGTTTATCACGAGTCGCTCTGAGCTACTATTTCCTTCAATAGGATATGTATTAACAGTGTAAAACTTATTTAGAATAAGGTTCCATATAAATCTGTTTGACAGATATCATATAGGATATGAACAGGAAAGAAACGGGGTTTTCTCATTCCTGATAATTTGGGTATGCCAGGCATAACGTTTGGATGATACCAAACTAAAAGACCCAAATTGGATAAGTGCCAATATAGGTTATCATAAGGGAAACCTTAAGTATAGTACTTATAAATCCCACATGAGAACAATGTAATTGTTGCTCACCATGCGGTTTTCCTGAGAGGAATACCGATATGCAGTGGTCAGTGGGAGGATAGTGATACTCGATGAAAATCGGAGTAACACTGTTCAAGGCACGAAGTCCTTAATGGAACACAAATAGTTCATCTATGATGAATCTATACCATTAATCTTCGAATACACAAGAAACTAGTAGATCAGATAGAGTCAGAAAACAACCTAGGGTATGGGTTTCTGATCTCGCCCCATGAAGATGTCAATCTTATGGAGGTGTACCATCCGACTACGTTTAGAGGAAGTGATACGAGGTATCGACTCCCCGTTATGGCAAAGTGCCATTAATCCGAAATGGATTTCATGTATAACAACTATTTTGGATACTAGTTGTTGTACCACAAGGCATTGTGCCTATTGGTACATTAAACGTCTTCAAGGAAGACATACATGGAAGGCAACATACCAACGTACAAAGCCGGGCTTTTGACGGAAAGGTATCGTTATCAACATTGTGTTAATAACGGTTCAACCTTTTACCTGTTGCCATGGTAAATCCATTTTGAAGATGCTTGGAGATAACTGTATATTTCATTTATGAAATGTGTCAGTTACAGATCAAAAATCGCTTTCCTGAAAAGGAAACCTTTTGGAGAATGTTTATAACATTCTGACGATTTTGTATAACCGACAAACAAGGTTTGCAAGTTATTCGATCCATGTTTGGATCAATGCAAGCATAAGGTTCTTGGAACTGTCGTTTTGAAATAATCATAATGGTTTATGATTTGACCCAAAACGAAATAATTCTTGTGTATATAAGGAGGTTAGTGGGAGGGCGCACTGACAGTGAAATTCCCATATAGCTATTGTAGAAAGCCTGGCTTTCATAAATATTCTTTCAAATAAAAATTCTCCGTAGAATTCTGGGGAGTAACAACATTTATTCAAGGAATAAAGATCTACTGGGATAGATTTGGAGTTGTTAACACTCTCTGAGAAATTGTACATTTAAAATGTACATGATATGGTGTCTCATACGATTCGAGCATATGGAGTCACGATCAGGTTAATCCAAGTGATAGTCACTGGATTAAAGATTGAGAACATCTGTTAGTATCTTAGAGAACTAAAGATGCTGTCTTAAACTATGGAGAATGAGAACTTGAAGTGACTGGGATCACCGCTGCAAGTTTCCAAACAATTAAATACTACGGTACTATAAAGTTTGAACATCGGGACAGTGAGCTGGAAAATTCAAGCAAGAATAACTGTTGCCGAATAAACAACAAATGCGGATTATTGTTGCAGCTGAGGCAGCAAAAGAAGCCATTTGGATCGAACATAAATCTAATTAGATTAGATATTGTTCTGTTAGCAGCTGAGCTAGGCGTCAGCACAGGCTAAGGAATTAAAGGTCTCATCGACGATCCAGATATATATTTCTATATCATCTGATTCGTTCGGATCATACATCGTGGCGATGTGATGATCGTGTAAATCACGTCAGACGATAATCAAACAAATCCGCTGACGAAAACCTTTCCTCAGCAATTTGAGCGAACCTTACATAGTTCAAGTGTTGGAACACTTGAGTGACTCGCTACGTGCCAAGTAGGAGATTGTTGGATAATATGACCCATAGCGTCACTATTTGCACAGATCATTGTGTTGCTGTAGCAAATTAACTATGTAACAAGGAAATTGCACTCTCATCATTTGTGATTAGATCACCTTAGATATATAAATGGAGAGAGGTCCCTATGATTAGTTCCTGGATTGAGATGATATGAGACAGTATCAGTCCACGAAAGATTAATCATTAAATATCCCTAGCCGTAGTATTATCGAGACTGGACATCGATAATGCGGAATAGGCTAGTATTGCACTTGTGCGCGTTGTGAGGGCACAACGACATAGTTCTCATATATATAAGTGTTGGAGACTTATGCAAGTGCGATAGGAGGTCGTGTTTCACCGATGGTACGGGAAACAGCTTCGCTCTGGATAGACCCCTTCGGAATCCCATTGGTATTATGACTAGGTGTCTATGGGAGGCCGAAATCAAGGTAGGTGTGTATAGTTCTTAACCTGAGACTTGCATCGCTAATACTTACGATAATCGATAAACTTTGGTTTTGGTGGTGGGGGGCTTTGACCGGTTCTGTGTCTACAACTTCTGGGTTTATAAGAGAGTCGTAGAGTATTGGATGTGATGTCGAGACGGAAGTATCACTCCAGTCATAGTGGAGATGATGTCACGCAGGATACGGTATTAGTGCTCTTAAGTGATGCGCATCCAATCGTGATATTATGACCAGGTCATGAATATCCGATTATAGAGACTAGTTACCAGACATCCGATATGTGTTTCGAACGGGGTAGACACTTATCCAGCCCCAGCCCTAGCACGTGACTATCCGATACTGGGCCGATACGCACAATACGATTGTATACTACGCTTGATATAGATCTAAATATTCATAATTGGATATGTCCGGAGAATTGGGATGACTTGGTGCTTTGCTAGGAGTTGACCTTGTCTCGTAAATCGGTAGAACGTAGTACTTGGTACGTACGTGATTCGGATATTCCGACGACCGTATTTACTACCAACTTATCCGGAGATCTCATGGGTCGCTTCCCGATAATCCACCGATGACGCACAACTCGCACTCTTGAATAATCTGGGATTATATAGAAGAGAGAGAAAATTAATCTAGGATTAATTACAGAGATATTTTATCTAGGATAAAATATCGTCGAGAGAGAGATAGTGATTAATTTGGAATTAATTGATGAATTAATATATTCGATATATTAAACGAAATTGGATTTCGACGCGGAATTAAAATTAGATTTTAATTCGGGCGAACGAATTAATTTAGAATTAATTCGTTAGCGACGTGAATAGTGAATTCGCTAGGCGTAATCACTTAATTACGACGCGACGGAAAAATCGTTAATTTGGAATTAGCGAACCCGAGCCCGAGTGTGATTGCGAGCGCATTCGTATTTCGAATTCGAGTGCGGCGACGCAAGTCACATCAAGCGTCAAATCTAACGTCAAGTCATTCATCACATCAAGCGTCAAATCAAGCGTCACTTTGAGTGATGTGACATTTGATTGATTGATGTGAGTGATTGATTGATTGAAAAGACTTGAGACATGACTTAAAGTTGACATGACTTAAGTTGATGTGAATAGTGTTTGGCTTTTAATGGTTTGACTTTTAAAAGGCAAATGAAATGCAAATGCAAGGGAAATTAAGTTAATTTCACAACAAGTATATAAGATATACTTAATGCATTTCATTTCAATTTAACACACATTTTTCATCTCTCTCTTTTCTCTCTTCTTGTTCACGCCCATAGCATGAAAACTTACTGTTTTTGAACTGCAATGCCGTGAGCCATAGGGAAGCAAGAGTGGGTTTTCATGGTGGAAACCAAGTGCTAGCACACTTACGAGTCTTGCGAAGGTGGTAGGGAGGTTCACCCATGAGCCGGGATCCGTCCGATGAGGCTTGGAGCTCCGTTTCTTCACCTCAAAATTTTGTTTTGCAAGGGTGTGGACTGCTGCAGTTGGGCGTGAATGGCAGTGGGTTTTTGGCTTCGTTTCGCCTCCAAATCGACTCAACCGATCGATGTGAGTATTCCGCTACCTCCGTTGATGTATTCACTCATTATTTCATGCTTTGATTTGATCTTGGGACCTAATAAAAACTCAACAGGATTTTCCTGATACCTGCTCGTTATGCTAAGAGCATAAGAGACATTAGGTCTTGTACATAACATGGCGTACATGGTCGATCATATTACTGAAGCATAAGGGATCCTACTCATACGTTATATATCTGAAGGAGTGTATGGACATTGCTCCTTCGATAATTTGATTCCATGACAAGTAGGTAAATTACCTCTTTTGGAATCTTCCATTTTGAATATTTTCTAAACTTTATCTATGTATGTAGACTGAAAAAGTCCTAACAACCTCTTAGATCTATTACGGTAGATCTTAATACCGAGGATGTAGGCTGTTTCTCCCAAATCTTTCATGGAGAAATTCTGAGATAAGTATTTCTTGGTGGCTTGCATCATGGGAATATCATTCCCGATGATTAATATGTCATCGACATATAATAGAAGAGATACAACAGCACTCCCACTACATTCCCTGTAAACATAAGGCTCGTCTATAATTTTGATGAAGTCAAATTCTTTGATTGTCTCATCAAATCGTATATTCCAACTTCTGGAGGCTTGCTTGAGTCCATAAATGGATCGTTTAAGCTTGCATACTTTATTATGATCATCCTTAAATGCAAACCCCTCAGGTTGTGTCATATAGACTTCCTCTACGAGGTTTCCATTAAGGAAAGCTGTTTTGACATCGATCTTCCAAATCTCATAATCAAAGTGTGCAGCTAGTGCCAGTAAAATTTGAATGGACTTTATCATTGCAACATGCGAGAAGGTTTCATCATAGTCAATTCCTTGGATTTGTCTCTAACCTTTCGCCACCAATCTAGCCTTATATGTTTGGATGTTGCCTTCTGCATCAATTTTACGCTTGTAAATCCACTTGCAGCCTTTGGGTTTTATCCCTTCAGGTGCATCTACCAAGTCCTAGACTTGATTCTGATACATAGAGTCTATTTCGGATTTCATGGCCTCAAGCCACTTGACTGAATCAATGTCACGCATTACTTCATCATAACTGGTGGAATCGTCATTATTAATGACCTTATCATGTTCCTTATCAATATGGAAATCATATCTTTCAGGCTCATATCTTTCCCTACCAGACTTTCTAAGTTCATAACCTTGTGGTTGTTCCGTCGCTGTCCTTTTGAAGAGCCTGAGGTTTAGTTCTATGTTAGTTTGTTCTTCTCGTACCTCATCGAGGTAAAGTCTACTCCTACTATATTTCTTGAGAAGGAATTCATTCTCTAGAAATTTAGCATTTCGTGAGACAAATGTTCTTTGTTCATTTGGGACGTAGAACATTTATGCTCTTGAGTTCAAGGCATAACCTACAAACTTATATTTAATTGCCCTATCATCTAATTTGTTAGTTTTTGTGAGCTTAATATATGCGTCACATCCCCAAACTCTTAGATAACTAAGACTAGGACATTTCCCAGACCATAGCTCATATGGTGTTTGACTAATAGTCTTGGAAGGAACTTGGTTTAATAGTAGTGTTGCAGTTTCTAAAGCAAGACCCGAAAATAAAAGAGGTAGATCCGTGCCTGGCATCATTGATCGAACCATATCTAATAATGTCTGATTTCTCATTTCGGAGACCCCATTATGCTGTGGAGTTCCCGGAGGAGTCCACTGGGAAACAATGCCATTTTCTCTCAAGTAATCTTGAAATTCATCGCTTAAGTAATCACCACCTCGGTCAGACATTAGTGACTTAATACTTTTATTAAGTTGGTTTTCTACTTCAACTTTGAAGTCTTTGAATTTCTCAAAGGCTTCAGATTTATACTGCATAAGGTACACATACCCATATCGCGAGTGATCATCGATAAAGGTAATGAAGTAGGAGAATCCACCTCTAGCGGTGACTGACATTTTTCCACATACATCATAGTGTATGAGTTCTAATGTCTCCGCTGCATACTGTCATTTACCTTTGAAGGGTAATTTGGTCATTTTATCAAGTAAACAAGACTCACAAGTTCCATAAAGTTCATATTTGAAGGGTCTGAAATACCCATCCTTATGTAGCTTAGTTAATCTTGTTTCATTGATATGACCTAAGCGACTGTGCCATAGAAGTGATTCATTGAGATTATTCGAGTTAACGTTGTATATATTAGAGGTTTAACATTCTTTGTTAGTTTGTAAGACATAGATACCATTATTCAAAATAGAATCTCCATATTTATTTCATTGAAATAAATAAAACATTCATTACAACTTATTAGGGATGAAAAGCCTTTATTACATAAAGAAGAAATTGAAATGATGTACTTTATAAATACACACGTTTCACGAGTGTGTATATATAAGAAAAGAAAGTCTACAAAGATTCATTCAAGCTCTCTTATTCATAACCTAATAGCATTCTCACCAGAGTTCTCATAATCACCTACTTACCGCCCTCACGATATCATACGGAGATCAAGGTAATATCTGCCCCTGTTCCTCTTCCTATAGTGTTAATAGCTCATTTCCTCTACTGACTTGGGCGTCGAAGTGCCTACGGCATCCACCACACCGATGGGTAGAATCTCCACGCTCACCTTACCTCTTTATTTTGCAGGATCGCTAGTTCCACTCTTAACGAAATCTCAATTGTGGACCTCGGGTGAAAACCAGCGTCTACAAATGTCAAGTCTATTTTTTACATTTCTTTGTTCCATATTTTGTTCTGATTGATTCCATTGAGTCCTGATTTTTATTTTATCTATAAAATAAACAAAAACAAATCAAAACGCTCATAAGACTTGAGAAACTTACAAAATACTAAGTAAAAGGGGTAGTAAATATTGAAATATTTTCCGCTTATCACACCACAACTGGAATTAAAGCCACTTCCGAGCCATCTCTGGTATGCATGCTTGAAGGACTCTTCTGCTTTACTTGTTATTATTGCATCGTCGCTAATTTTGGTGCAGGAAGAAAAATTACTGAGAGTGTTACGAGAGCACAAGAGAACTATTGGATGGACCATATCTGACATCCGAGGAATCAGTCCATCATTTTTTTGCACAAAATCCTGATGAACGATGACTACAAAACTACAGTGGAGCATCAACAATGGCTGAATCCAATCATGAAGGAAATAGTGAAGAAGGAAATCATCAAATGGTTGGATGCATGCATTATCTACCCCATCTCTGACAGTTCATGGGTAAGCCCGATGCAGTGTGTACCAAATAAAGGAGGAATGATTGTAGTCACCAATGAAAAGTATGAGCTAGTTTCGACAAGAACAGTGATTGGATGTAGAGTTTGCATGGACTAAAGGAAACTAAAGAAACCCACACGAAATGATCATTTCTCGCTACCATTTATTGACCAAATGCTGGACAGACTGGTGGGGCACGAATACTACAGCTTTCTAGACGAATATTCAGGGTAAAATCAAATTGCCATCGCCTTAGAAGATAAGGTGAAAACCACATTCATATGCCCGTATAGTACCTTCGCATTTCGGAGGATGCCGTTTGGGCTCTCTAATGCCCCTGCCACTTTTCAATGATGCATGATGGCCATATTTTCAGACATGCTGGAACAAAACATGGAAGTCTTCGTGGATGACTTTTCAGTGTTCGGGTATTCATTCGATCAATGTCTGCATAACCCGGATTTTCTTTTTTGTGGCGACAGTCTAGTGCTCTGTATCCAATTTTTCCACACACCTAACAAGCACCTTTAATTTCCTTGAAACTCTTCCCCTTTGCAGTAAGAACTTTCTGATTTTTATCTTTCCCTTTATTGTTTCATTTATTCTTCTAGTTTTGAGGCTTAGACTTTGACTCCCCTCCATTCTCAATGACGTTCGCTTTGGCTTCAAATTCTGAAACGTTCAGCATTTCACTCTTGCAGTGATCTTCTTGCACATTCAGTTTGAGAACCAGATCCTCCATTGACATATCAGTCTTTTTATGATTCAAATGTATCTTGAAATCATTCCAAGATTGAGGTAATTTTTCTATCACATATCCAAAAGCAAACTGTACTGATAGAATCATGTCTTCAGCTGCAAGTTCATGGAGAAGAATATGTAATTATTCAACTTGGTTGCCAACAGTATTTGAATCCACAATTTGCTACTTTAGAGATTTCCCAACAATGAACTTCTTCGAACCAGCATCTTTGATCTTATATTTATTTTTCAGGAATTCCCATAGATCTTTGGCAGTCTTATAAGATCTGTATACATCATACAAAAAATCATCAAGGCTATTCAGAATATAATTCCTACATAAAAACTCATTGTGTTTCCATTCATCAATTGCATTGTGTTTTTCCACAAAAAATATTATGTCTCTCTGCCACAGGGCATTCTTCCTTGGACACATTTGCAAGGTTCAATATTATTAGATAAAATAATAGTTTTTGTTGCCATCGTTTGAAGTCCAATCCTTTGAACTTGTCTGGTTTCTCAACATGAGGCTTTACAACATTCGCAGATTGTTCCATAGTAGATTTTCTACTTTAGATTGTAATAGAACAATAAGAGAATGCAATGAGTTTTATTGAATATACTGTACATGAAATTAACAACACAAATAAACAAGAAACTTGCAATGTAAGTAATTAAATATAAACAGATCAGAATTGAAACTTACAATTCAAGTAACCAAAAAATAATAAACAATACTGACTTGTAAAGATTGAGGCTAGCGTATGAGGTTATGTCCTATAGTTGAAATTTGCCCCTACTAGTATGCTATAGTTCTTTGGACATCTGCCAACATGATACAACAATCTGTAAATTGAAATTCATGCACCGAAATTTCGATCCTTAGCGAATTTACTAAGTGTCTCTTATTTCGTTTTCAATGATCACAATAGTTTTTCAAGAAAAATATTATATATCACTCTGCAAAAATGCTCTGTATATATAAGAAAATATGGAAAATGTTTTTAGATGAAATTGTGCAAATATTTTTTAAGTTTTTCTCTAGAAGGGCTGTGTTGATCAGACACAACCTTCTGTTTCAAATCTAAAATTCAAAAGGAAAAAAGTTTTAAAACTAGCAAGGCATTTAATGAATCTGTTTGATCCCAAGAGCCCCAAGGCCCCAGGCCCATATTTGACTTGATTAAATATATATTAAATATATTAACTAAATATAATACCAAGCTAACCAACCACACTGATCCAAGCCCAAGCCCAATCCCAAGCCTTACTTTTCAATTTAATATAAGTGTCTAGAGAACACTTATAAACCTTTCATTTTCCTTTTTCTTTTCCGATGTAGGACTACTCCCTCTATTTACTATACAAACTCTTACAATACCCCACATTTGTATAGTAAATAATGGCAGTACTGTACATAGCATGATCCGGAGAAAACTTAAAAATGATATGCATTATGAGAAATGTCTTTTGGACTTGAACCTTTCTTAGTAAATACTTATTGGATTTATCGATGAGTAAGTGTGTATATGAGACATTGAACTATTCACCGTATTTTATAAATCAAGACAATAAGTATCACACTTATATCGAATTTTCACATTTTTCGATTCATACGATTGCCTTCATTTTGGTCATGAACAATCCTGGATTCATAGGAGCTTTAGAGAATTTAGCCACTTCATTCTTATAAATATGACCCCCACATTACTCCTATATAGGTGACACAAATATCATTAGTGTTATTAAGAATGATTAGTCATTCATCTTTATCGTCATCGTACCATAACTTTCATTATCATAGGAATGAGTAACTTGTTATGCTCTATCGCTTGAGTTTTACCCAACTAGTTTTCCATATTGAACCTAGACTTGAATTATCAAATTGTTAGGTTGGGTTTCTGCTAGGTTACTTCTTATTGTGTTGGCTTTAAGCCCATTCCCCTCGATAAATATAACACTTGCTCATTTGGTATATCTTTTGTTAATTGATCTGCGATATTCTCCTTTGATTTTATAAAATCATTGGAAATAATGTCATTCGATAGCATATGTTTTATAGTGTTATGTCTTCGTCTTATGTGCCTTAACTTCCCATTATATATATGGCTATTTGCTCTCCCAATAGCAGCCATGCAGTCACAGTGCACACATATGAGCGTCACAGGTTGAGGCCACATTGGAATATCTTCCAAGAAATTCTTTAGCCATTCCGCTTCTTCAGCAGCTTTATCCAAGGTTATGAATTTTGATTCCATTGTTGAACATGCTACACACGTTGGTTTTTGTGATTTCCAAGATACTGCAGCCTCACCAAGTGTAAATATATATCCACTTGTTTCATTTTCCCTATCATTCAAAATCAATTGGCATCACTATATCCTTCCAAAACTGGTGGATATTTGTATAATGTCATCCATACTTCATTGAGTATTTTAGGTATTTCAATACTCTAACTAAAGTATCCTAATGATCCTTAAATGGATTACTAGTATATCTTACAAATCTATTCACATAGTAGGCAATGTCCGGTCTAGTACAATTCGTGATGTATTATAGTGTGTCAATTATACGAGAATATTCTAGTTGTGACACACTATCCCCAATATTTTTCTTTAATGTACTCTTTGTACGGGCCAAATTTGGACCCAATGGTAAAATCGTCTATTCATCTCAAACCTAGTACCAAGCAAAAGCCCAAAGACATTGGCCAGACCCATAAAATTTTATATTTGACAAACGACTTTTCCAACAATATCAACTTCATATGCAAATTATTTTCCCCTCACCGAAAGTAGAGACATTGAGCATGTTATCGGCCCATCTTTGTTAATTATAGCTAAAAAGCCAGCCCAAAAAGTGATATCATTAATCCTATAAATAGCAACATAATTCAGAGCATAGAGGTCATTCAAGTCTGAGCTTTAAAACTTGAGCTTTCAAAAACTTCCAACTCACGAAACACCGGCCACCGCCCTCACGGCCACCAAAAGAAAGATAATGTAATAACAAACCTTACTTTCAAATTTTACTTATTTACTACTCATTTCATACTACTGAATTGAGCATCGGAGTGCCCCCGGCACCTACCACACCAATGGGTAGTATACTCCCGCTCACTGTACCTTTGTCTTGCAGGATCGCTAGTGCCCCCAAACTGTAAATTCTCGATTGTGGACCTCGGGAGAAAACAAGCATCCACACTCTTAGGATTAAAAGGAATTTTAGACGGACTATTGTTAAAATATCCAAATTTCTGAAGAATTACTTCCACATAGTGTGATTGGCTGATAATATAGCCATCACTACTTCTTTGAATTTGAATTCGAATTCGAATTCGTAAGATAACATAAGCATTTCCTATGTCTTTCATATCAAAGGTCGAATTCAATATTTTATTTGTGGAGTTTATGACATTTAGATTTGGTCCCATGATGAGTATATCATCAACATATAAACATACAATGACATATGAATCATTATTCATTTTCTTAATGTAAACACATTTATCATATTCATTGATCCGAAATCCATGTGATAACATTGCATGATCGAATTTCTCATACCATTGTTTGGGTGTTTGTTTAAGTCCATAAAGTGACTTCACAAGTTTATATACCTTTTCTCTTGTCCTTTTGCTATAAACCCTTCAGGTTGTTCCATATAAATTTCTTCATTTAAGTCACCATTCAAGAATACAGTTTACACATTCATTTGATGTATGTCCAAATCATAAATTGCTGCAATCGCAATTAACATCCTTATGGATGTTATTCTAGTTACTGGTGAGTATGTGTCAAAGAAATCAAGTCATTGTTTTTGACGGTATCCTTTAGCTACCAAATGAGCTTTATATTTATCAATTATACCATCAGACTTTAATTTCTTTTTGAATATCCATTTGTTACCAATCGGTTTGCAACCAGATGGTAAGTCTACTAATTCCTATGTATGGTTTTGTAGAATGGATTCTACTTCGCAATTTATTGCTTCTTGCCAATAAATAGATTCAGTTAAAGTTATTGCCTTTTGATATGTTTGAGGTTCAGCTTCAGTGAGAAAGGTTAAAAAATCAGGCCCATAATCTCTTGCTACCTTGATTCTTTTTCCTCTTCTAAGTTCTAAATCTTTATATTGGAGAGTCGATGTTGATTTATTTGGTTCCAAAACCTTATCTTGAACACCAGATGAAAAGGCAACATCAACCTTGTTCTCTTGACTAAATTCAAGGCTTTTCCGTTTATTTTTATGAAGTCTATCTTTATAAGGAAATATATGCTCAAACTATTCAGTATTATTATACTCAATGATGGTATTTACTTGGATATCCGAAATTCCAGATTTAATTAATAGAAATTGGTATGCTGCACTATTTTTAGCATATCTAATAAACACACAATCAATAGTTTTAGGTCCAAGTTTAACTCTTTTAGGTATGGGAACTTGAACCTTTTCTAGACAACCCCATGTTGGACAATTATGACCCATAGCATCACTATTTGTACAGATCATGGTGTTGTTGTACAAATTAACTATGTGACAAAGGAAATTGCTCTTTTATCATTCATAATTGAATTACCAAGATATATAAATGATAGAAGGTCCTTATGATTAGACTAGTATTACACTTGTGCGCGTTGTGGAAGCATAACGGCATAGTTCTCATATATTTGGGTATTGGATACTCATGCAAGTGTAATATGAGGTTGTGTTTTTCCGATGGTACGAAAAACAGCTTCGCTCTGGATAGACCCCTCGGAATTCCATTGGTAGTATAACTATGTGTCTATGGAAGTCCGAATCAGGGTAGGTGTATTTGGTATTAACCTGAGACTTGCACCGGTAATACTTGTGACAATCAATATACTTTGATTTTGGTCGTCCAGGGCTTTAACAGGTTCTGTGTACGCCTCTTCTAGGTACATTGAGAATCGTAGTGTATTGGGTGTGATGTCAAGATGGAAGTATCACTCAGTTATAGTGGAGATGATGATCACGTAGGATACAGAACTAGTACTCTTATGTACTGTAGTCATCGGGCTAATATGACAAGGTCATGTTTATCCGATTATAGAAACTAGTTACCAGAGATCCGATATGTGCTTCGTACGGGGCAGACATTATTCAGGCCCAGGCCTTGCACGTGAACATCCGATACTGGATCACTATACACAATACTACGTATACTACGCCTGATACAGATTATATATTCCTTTAAGAATATTTTTGGAGAATTGGGTAGGCATGATGCTTTGCTAGAAGCCAACTATGTCTTGTAAATCGGTAAAAATATAGTACTAGGTACCTACGTGTTCGGATAGTCCGACGATCGGATTTACTGCCAACATATCCAGGGATCTCATGGGTCGCTTCCCGAAGATTCACCGATGACGTATGACTCGCACTTTATTAATCTGGGATTAATTAATATAGAGAGAAAATTAATCTAGGATTAATTACGGAGATATTTTATATGGGATAAAATATTAATTGAAGAGAGAGAACGATTAATTTGGAATTAATCGATAAAATAATATATTCGATATATTATACGAAATTAGATTTCGACGCAGAATTAAAATTAGATTTTAATTCGGGTGAACGAGTTAATTTAGAATTAATTCGTTAGCGACGTGAATAGTAATTTTGCTACGTATAATTATTTAATTAAATTTGATTTAATTACGCCGTAACGGAAAATTCGTTAATTCGGAATTAGCGAACCCGAGCCCGGGAGTGTTTGCGGGCCCACTCGCATTTAGAATCGAGTGGGGCCCACAAGTCACATCTAGCGTCAAATCACTAGTCAATCAGGTGATGTAAGTCACATCACTTTGAGTGATGTGATGTCTAGTCACTTTTGATGTGAATAGTGATGGTGGTGGTTGGAAGACTTTTAATGCCTTTTGCATTTTTTGGTAAATGGTTTATGTATTTGTTTTGGAAATAAAATGCAACACACAATACTTGATCTTTCTCTCTCTTTCCTCTCCTACATCTCTCGGCCAAGGGCCAATTTTCTTCTTTCTTTCTTATAAAAATCGTGAGCAAGGAGAAGCTTTAGGGGAAAATTTTGTGGCAAAATTTCCTTGTGCTAGCACACATTAGGAGTCATATGATGGTGATAGGGAAACCCACCCATGGGCATGGAATGCACACTTAAAGCTTGGAGCTTGAAGAACATATTGAGCACAAAATTGGAGCAAAGTCGAGAGGTCCAAAGCTTGAAGATTTTTGTTGTTCCTCGCATCACAAAAGCCGATCAATGTAAGTATGATTTCGCCATACTTGTTATTGTATTCACATTGAGTTCATAGCTTGTATTGATCTTGGGACTATAGTAGAAACCCAACAATGGTATCAGAGCCATTTTAAGCATGAAATTTGATTAGGGTAAAATTTTGGTAAATTGAATTTGAGCATGTTTAAGTGAAATTATTTGTTTGAGCATGCTTGTATATGGATGACTTGGAGTTATTTGTGATCAATTTTGTGAAAAATGGATTGGATCAATTTTTCCCCATTAAATAGGCTTGGCCGAAACTTGGAGGTGCCCTAATGTCATGGAATTTTTTGATTTTGATCATTGGATGAGTTGAAATCATTTGGGAAATGTTGATTTAGGATTCAATTGGATTGAAATCGAATCGAACAATAAAAACCCCTAAATTGCCGTGACTAGAAGCATGTAAAATGATATGATTTTTGATTCAATTGTGTTGGACATAAGTTGATGTTGATAAGCATAATTAATTGTGTAAATTGATGTTTTGGAAATATTAATTTGGTTAATTAATTATGGCATACACTTTAGGTTAATTAAATTATGAAATTTGGAAAGCATTCAGTTTTACAAAAGATCTCAGAGTTTTACAGACAAAAAGAATTTCAAGAGAAACTTCATAGAAAGTTATTTGTTTTTCAGATAAGAAATTTTTTTTAAGAAAAGATGGTTTCTTCGAGATGATTTTGGTTTTAGAAAAATGAATTTTCATAAAAGCATTTTAGTTTCAGTTTTAAACTGTCCACTTACTAAGTCGTTCAAACGATCTAACCACCCCACTCCCAGTATTTCTGTTTTACATATTTACTCGGAGGATGAGCTCGAGAGGATGGACACTGATGGCAGTCACTAACGTGTTTGAGTCCACCGGGTTGAGTACAGTGGTTCAGCAGAGTCAATGTTAAAGTTACTTGCATACATTTGTATTGTATAAATAATTTTAATGTGTTAAAGTTTCCATTATAGAGTTGTAAAGAGAAGTGTATTTGAGTGCTCAGTTACGAGTAATAAAATGCATTTTATGTTGTTGAGTTGGGCTATGGTCCCTTTGTATGAGTTTGTGTTTGAGTTGGGAATTTATTGCCATAATCATAGCAGAATTTCAGAGGATCGGGGGGATAAGTCAGCCTATCGCCTTGAGTAACATCTCTGAGAGGGGGATGTTACAAAGATTTTATCAGAGTATGGTCTAGGTAGTCAACGACTGCAGTGGGTAGAGTACTGGTATCTTATATATGTAATATGCCCGAGATACCTATATGCGAGGAACTACCTCTCAGTATCCGATCATCGAGAACGTCCTCAAGCCATATAGACAGGTTATTAAGAATTTCCAAGCTATTTGAATATTCTTCCTATTGGAAGTGACTATAATTATTGTCCTAATTGATAATCCTTCTATAGTCATCTTGGTTTATTATCAGAAATTCATGACAACTTATTAAAATAGATAGCAAAGTTCTAGAATATCCACCTAGGGGGATTAAAAAGAGAAAGCTATAAGAAAAGTAAGGAATTATGTACATATGCTTAAAGCAACCAGAGGCAATAAGAGGTAGAGATACATAATGAGATAATAAAGAAAGTTCCAGAACTTATAGTAGTAAGGAGAATATAATAAGCCCGAGCAAGAATAAAAATGTTAGGTATGTTGGATAATTATGACCCATAACATCACTATTTGTACAGAATATTGTGTTGTTGTACAAATTAACTATGTGACAAAGTAAATTGCTCTTTTATCATTTGTAATTGGATTACCTGGATATATAAATGATAAAAGTCCTTATGATTAGTTCCGGATTAATAAGATATGAGACAGTATTAATCCATAAAGGTTTAATCATTAAATATCCATAGTCGTAGTATTATCGAGACTGGATATCGATAATGCATAATAGGCTAGTATCAAACTTGTGCGTGTTATGGAAGTGTAACGACATAGTTCTCATATATTTGGGTATTGGATACTCATGCAAGTGTAATAGAAGGTTCTGTTTACCGATGGTACGGAAACATCTTCGCTGTGGATAGACCCCTCGGAATCCCATTGGTAGTATGACTATGTGTCTATGGGAATCCGAATCAGGGTAGGTGTATTTGATCTTAACGTGAGACTTGCATCGCTAATACTTGCGACAATCAATATACTTTGGTTTTGGTCGTCCGGGGCTTTAACAGGTTCTGTGTACGCCTCTTCTGGGTATACTGAGAATCGTAGTGTATTGGGTGTGATGTCAAGACGAAAGTATCACTTCAGTCATATGGAGATGATGATCACGCATGGATACATAACAGGTACTCTAAGTGCTATAGCCATCGGGGAAGTATGTCTAGGTCATGACTTTCCGATCATAAAGAGACTAATTGCTAGTGATCCGATATATGATTCGTACGGGGCAGACACAATTCAAGCCCCAGGCCTTGCATGTGACATCCGATACTGGATCGTAATAGGGAATACTATGTATACTACGCCTGAAAAAGATCATGTATTCCGTAGAAGAATATTTCTAGAGAATTGGATAGGCACAGTGCTTTGCTAGAAGCCAACCATATCTTGTAAATCGGTAAGTGCGTGGCACCAGGTACACACGTGTTCGAATAGTGCGATGACCGTATTTACTGCCAACATATCCAGGGATCTCTTGGGTCGCATCCCAAAGATTCACTGATGATGTTTGACTCGAACAATATTAATCCGGGATTAATTAAGAGATAGAAAATTAATCTGGGATTAATTACGACAAGAATTAATCTGTGATTAATTATCAGAGAAAGGATTAATCTGGGATTAATTGCCTCGAAAATTTTAGAATTGGGCTTTAAAAGTTGTAATTGAGCTTAATGGGCTTGGTTGAGCCAATTTTGGTTTAGGCTAATTGGTTGGATCCCAAAACCATATCCATAAAGTCCAAATATGACTTAATGAACCTTTAATATTAATTGGGCCTAATGGGCCTAAATTGGTTTCTTGGCAAATAAGGGTGATTCCTTAAATGGGCTTTGGTATTTGGGTTTGACCCATATTGACCAAAAGTCCATGCCTTAAGAAATTAATTGAAAGCTCATTGGACGTTAAATTAAATTAACATTGGATGTTAATCGGACTTTGAGACCTGTAACGATTAGATTTAGAATCTAAGTCGAAAAGGCACATTAGAAAGTGTAATATTTAATTTGGAATTAAATAAATGAATCAGTATTAAATACAAATTAATTTGGATTTAATGTTGTAGTTTAATATAATTCGTGAACTCGTACTTTGAGTACTTATTCGTAAAACGAGTTTGACTCGCGCAAAATCAAATCGTTGTTTGAACATTGGATGGTCATTAATTTCAGATTAATTAATTGGATTATATTGATTGATAACATGCTTTGTGTGAATACATGGGTGCGATGTATGAATAATGTATATCAGATGGATATTAGATGGGTGAGGGCAATTTTAGAAATTGTTGTAATAAATTTAGAATTTATTAATTGGACCTGCGTGTCCAGCCTATTACCTCTTGACTATGTGTATTTCTCTTCTCACCTATTCCTCTCAATGTAAATGAGGTTTCTTTAGAAGTGTTATGTAATTGGGTAGAAGTTAGAATAGTGCTAGCCGGGAGAGAGGAAAGAGAGAGATTTGTTATAGGAACAAAATGTGTTTAAGTATCCATCCGCATATCATTATTAAATTTATTTACGCGCCTTATTATGCTTTTATAATGCATGTTTAAGGGTGTATGATGATGAAACCTTAACAAAGATAATTAATTGGTTGCCAATTATGCGAAAAACCTTCACAATATATTAAGCGTTTTTCCTTCCATTGAGTGATTCTTACTTAAGATCCAAAGACCTTTGTCAATCGCGGATGTGTTTGAATCATGAAGGCTTTGTTCCATATTGGTGTCTTGTCCAAGTTGTGATTTGTTGGCCGAAGTCAAGATCACTTATTTTCCATCGACATTGATTACGAAGCTTTCCAAGGTCAATGGGTTCCGCTTAACTGGGATCATTAAGTTTGTTGTGCCAAAGCCAATGCTTAATTGATTCGGAGGAAAAATGTTAGGGAATATATTGGATATATTGGCATATATAAGATATATGTTTCGGACTTGGATGTCCACCTACTGGATCTATGAATTGGATGAGATCCAATTGATTTTAGAGATCTACCTAGTTAAGTATCATACACTTTGTTGGCCAAAGTCAAGATTGTGTGTTATTTAACGGGATCATAGCCCACTAGGAAACTGGTTTTCCCGAGTACTCAACAGAGGGTTAGAGGCTCGCCGAAAAATAGTGGGAGGCAAGTATTAAATTTGCAATATTCATTTAGTTACTTGCCAATACGCGCTCATTTCATTACTCGTCAAAATATAAAAAAGTTGTTTTAATTAAACAGTTGGACTGTATTCAATCTATTTCAATTTATAGTTGATTTTATAATTGGATTATAGTAATCAATATGATTGAATTTAAATAATTTAATTATAGTTGATTATGTAGTTAGACTATAGTAATCATTATATTAAATAGTACCTGAAATCGTTGATTAAATAGTTGGACTATTAGAATCAAGATAAACTGAAATATTAACATTTAGAACATAATCCTGGGTGAAAATGTATTTAAACGGCTTTAATTTTCAAATTGGGAATAATACCTCAGGATAGTCTTGAGAACCGAGAAGTTATTTTATTTGATAAAATGACATCTCGAGCCTAAGCCTGGAGTTAAGCAAATAGTAGAGCATGATCTTTGGAAGATTCATGTGATGATAACTTCAGTGCTTAATCCGTTATCCTTGCCATAATGACTCCTTAATTTCGTCGTCATAACTAAGGATTAGATCTTTAAACCATGATGTTGAAATTGAAGGATCTTCGTAGGTTTATACTTATATCTTAGAAGCATTAATTTCAATAGAAAACTCTTGGAGAGTTAATGGCTATGCTCAAGGAGACAAAGCCAAAGTTTGCAAAAGGGCAAGAAGCGCAAGGTGCATCCTACTTCGACATCCCAGAAGGCCAAGGCTTGGCCAAAGACTTCTGAGATGTGGAAAATGGCAAAGGCAAAATCATCTCAGTCTTCTAGGAAGACAAATGACATATCCCAAGATGTCTGCTAAGAATGTGGCAAACGGGGTTACTGGAAGCGTAACTACCATATGGACAAGGCATGCATGAAGGAAGTTATGAAGACGGGACAAGGTTCCGACTTCAAATATGTTTGTCATAAACATGTTCACTACTAGTATTGAAATTGGATTTTAGATACTGGATGTGGTACATAAATATGTATTGATGTGCGGAATCTGCTGGTAAGCAGGATACTGACTTCAGTTGAGATTCATCTGCGAATTGGAAACGGGACGAGAGTCGTTGTTTTAACCGTAGAAAACTAAGTTTAGGAACTACCCTTTGGGTGTGTACTTATATTAGGAACTGTTATAATGTACCTAGTTTGACTAGAAACATTATCTCTATATCAAGGTTTAACTCGTTGCGGGTATACCTTTATATTCTAGAACATTAAAGTGTTTTATTTTATAAATATGATATTGAGATAAACACATTAGATGTGAATAACAGTATTTATATTTTGAATATAAATGAATCTCAAACGTATGACATGACAAACAAATAGCTCAAACTGAATTAATCAGATGAGACTTATTGTGGCATTATTATCTGGGACACATTAAACAAGACTCGTATATCCACACTTTCGAAGAGTGGGTACAAGGATGGATTTGATTCTATTCAAATAATTTCTATGAATCTAGTTTATTAGGCAAAGTGCCTAAAACACATTTTACTTGGTAAAAGTATAAATGCCACCGATCTGTTAGCCCTCGTTCATAGTGACGTAAGTTGGCCCATATCTAGCTAGGCTAGAAGTGGATTTGAATACTTCGTAACCTTTACGGATGTGGCATCGTGTTACGGTTATGTGTTTCTTTTGAAACATAAATCAGAAACTTTTGAGTAATTCAAAGAGTTTCGACACGAAGTAGATAGACAGACCGTCTAAAGTATTAAACCGTCACGATTAGACCGTAGTGGAAAATACTTAAGCAATAAGTTTCTCGACTAAGTGAAAGGGTCTAGTATTCTTTCATAATGGACTCCTCCCGGAACACCTCAGTTTGACGGTGTGTCCGAACGGAGAAACCAATTTTCTTAGACATGATAAGATTAATCACGAGTTGCTCTGAGCTACTATTTTCCTTCAAGGGATAAGCATTAAACAGTGCAATACTTATTTTGAATAAGGTTCCATGAAAATCTGTTAGACAGAATTCATATTAGATATGAACAGGAAAGAAGCTGGGTTTCTCATTCCTGAAGATTTGGGAATGCTGGGCATATGTTTGGATGATACCAAACTAGAACCCAAATCGGATAAGTGCCTAATTTGTAGGTTGTCCTAGGGAAACCAAGTGTAGTACTTATACAACTCACAAGAGAACAATTTAATTGTTGCTGTCCATGCGGTATTCTTAAGAGGAACACCTATATACAGTGGTAAGTGGGAGGAAAGTAAAACTCAATGAAAATCATAGTAATACTGTTCCAGGAACCGATTCCATAATGGAACACAAACAGTTCATCAAGGATGAGACTATACCACAATCTTCGAATACACAAAAATCGCGTAGATCAGAGAGAGTCAGAAAACAACCTGGGAAGTATGGGTTTCTGATCTCACCTCATGAAGATGTCAATCTCATTGAGGAACACAAACTGACTACGTATAAGGAAGTGATACAAGGTATCGACTCCATATTATGGCAAAGTGCCATAATGTCCGAAGTGAATTCCATGTATGCCAACCAAGTTTGGACACTGGTTGTTGTACCGTAAGACATTGCGTCTGTTGGTACTATATAAGTCTTCAAGGAAGACATATATGGATGGCAACAAACAAATGTACAAAGCTAGGCTTGTACATAAAGGGTATCTTCATCAACATAGTGTCGATTACGATGAAACCTTTTACCCGTTGCCATGGTTAAATCTATTGGGATAATGCTTGCTAATGCTGCATGTTTCATTTATGAAATATAACAGCGGAACGTCAAGATCATTTTCCTTAACGGAAACCTTTTGGAGGATGTTTGTAAACATCCTAACGGTTTTGTAGTACCAAAACAAGCAAACAAGGTTTGCAAGTTAAGTCGATCCATTTATGGATTGAAGCAAACATTATGTTCTTGGAACTAATATTTTGATGTAATCATAATAGTATATGATTTAATTCAAAATATATATGATTCTTGTGTATATAATGAGATTAGTGGGAGCGCACTGACAATGATTGTCCATTATGATGATATATCATTTCTTGGAAATGACATTCCCATAATACAATCGGTGAAAACTTGGCTTTCATGAAAATTCTCCGTAGAATTCTTGGGAGAGACAACCTTTATTCTAGGAATAAGGATCTAATAGGATAGATCTAAAAGTTGTTGGCACTCTCCAAGAACTCGTACATTGAAATAAATGTACGCGACCTGGTGTCTTATACGCTTTGAGCATATGGAGTCACAATCAGGCCAATCCAAGTGATAGTCACTTGATTGATATTAAGAACATCCTTTAGTATCTTAGATGAACTAAGGATGCTGTCTTATGCTATGGAGAATGAGAACTTGAAGTGACTGGGATCACTGTTGCAAGTTTCCAAACCGATAAAAATGGCTATAAGTCATAATAAGGGTATTGTATACTTTGAATAACAGAACAGTGAGCTAATCTTCCAAGCAAGATACTGTTACCGAGTAAACAACAAAAGCGGAATATTACTGCAGCTGAGGCAGCAATAGAAGCCTTTTGGATTGATAATAATCCTAATCAGATTAGAAGTAATTCTGTTAGCAGCGGAGCTAGGCTACAGCACAGGCTAAAGAATTAATGGTCTCATCAACGATCCAAATATATACTTCAAATACTCATCTGATTCGTTCGGATCATACATCGTGGCGATGTGATGATCGAATAAATCGCATCAGATGATAACACTGTAAATCCGCTGATGAAAGCCTTTTCTCAGCAGAAATTTAAGCAAACCGTACATAGTTCGGGTGTAGGACACTTGAGTGATTGGCTATAGGCCAAGTGGGAGATTGTTGGACAATTATGACCCATAGCATCACTATTTGTACAGATCATGGTGTTGTTGTACAATTAACTATGTGACAAAGGAAATTGCTCTTTTATCATTTATAATTGGATTACCAAGATATATAAATGATAGAAGGTCCTTATGATTAGTTCCGGATTGAGATGATATGAGACAGTATCAATCCACGAAGGTTTAATCATTAAATATCCCCAGTCGTAGTATTATCGAGATTGGACATCGATAATGCGGAATAGACTAGTATTACACTTGTGCGCATTGTGGAAGCATAACGGCATAGTTCTCATATATTTGGGTATTGGATACTCATGCAAGTGTAATAGGAGGTTGTATTTTACCGATGGTACGGAAAACAGCTTCACTCTGGATAGACCCCTCAGAATTCCATTCGTAGTATAACTATGTGTCTATCGAAGTCCGAATCAGGGTAGGTATATTTGTTCTTAACCTGAGACTTGCACCGCTAATACTTGCGACAATCAATATACTTTGGTTTTGATCATCCAGGGCTTTAACAGGTTCTGTGTACGCCTCTTCTGGGTACATTGAGAATCGTAGTGTATTGGGTGTGATGTCAAGATGGAAGTATCACTTCAGTTATAGTGGAGATGATGATCACGTAGGATACAGAACTAGTACTCTTATGTACTACAATTATCGGGATAATATGACAAAGTCATGTTTATCCGATTATAGAGACTAGTTACCAGAGATCTGATATGTGCTTCGTACGGAGCAGACACTATTCCAGCCCCAGGCCTTGCACGTGAACATCCCATACTGATCGCTATACACAATACTATGTATACTACGCCTGATACAAATTATATATTCCTTTAAGAATATTTCTGGAGAATTGGGTAGGCATGGTGCTTTGCTAGAAGCCAGCCATGTTACGGAGATATTTTATCTGGGATAAAATATTAATTGAAGAGAGAGAATTATTAATTTGGAATTAATCGATAAAATAATATATTCGATATATTATATGAAATTAGATTTCGACGCAGAATTAAAATTATATTTTAATTCGAGCGAATGAGTTAATTTAGAATTAATTCGTTAGCGACGTGAATAGTAATTTGATTAAATTTGATTTAATTACATCGCAACGGAAAATTCGTTAATTCGGAATTAGCGAACCCGAGTCGGGGAGTGTTTGCGGGCCCACTCGTATTTTGAATCGAGTGGGACCCACAAGTCACATCTAGCGTCAAATCACTAGTCAATCAAGTGATGGAAGTCACATCTCTTTGAGTGATGCGATGTCTAGTCACTTTTGATGTGAATAGTGATGGTGGTGGTTGGAAGCCTTTTAATGCCTTTTGCATTTTTTGGTAAATGGTTTATGTATTTGTTTTGGAAATAAAATACAACACACAACACTTGATCTTCCTCTCTCTTTCCTCTCCTACTCTCTCGGCCAAGGGCTAATTTTCTTCTTTCTTTCTTACAAAAACCGTGAGCAAGGACAAGTTTTAGGGGAAAATTTTGTGGCAAAATTTCCTTGTGCTAGCACGCATTAGGAGTCATACGATGGTGATAGGGAAACCCACCCATGGGCATGGAATGCACACTTAAAGCTTGTAGCTTGAAGAACACATGGAGCACAAAATTGGAGTAAAGTCGAGAGGTCAAAAGCTTAAAGATTTTTATTGTTCCTCGCATCGCAAAAGTCGATCAATATAAGTATGATTTTGCCATACTTTTTTATTGTATTCACATTGATTTCATCGCTTGTATTAATCTTGAGACTATAGTAGAAACCCAACACCCCACACTTTCAAGATTTTGTATGCCGGTAGCCTTTTCTTCCATTTTTCATATGGAGATTGATCATTATTCTTTGGTGGAATTCTGTTTAAGATGGTGTTAGCCATAAGTAAGTCTTCACCCCACATATGATGTGGTAAACCAGGACTGTTGAGCATGTAATTTATCATATTATTCAAAGTTCTATTTTTTCCGTTCAGCCACCCCATTCTTTTGAGGAGTGTAAGGTGCTTTTGTTTGATGAATTATTCCATTAGAGGTACAAAATTCTGCGAAGGCATTAGATTCATATTCTCCGCCTCTATCAGATCGTAAAATTTTGATCTTCTTGTCTAACTGATTTTCCACCTCATTTTTATGTCTTAAACATATTCAAAGATTCCTCTTTGCTAAATATCAAATATACATAATAATATCTACTACTATCATCTATGAAAATGATGTAGTAATTCTTTCTACCACGACTTGGTATTGATTTAAATCACCCAAATCTGTATGAATTAATTTTAATAATTCATTGGATCTTTTAGTCACATATTTATAGGACTTGCTAGCAAACTTTGATTCAACACAGGTTTCACATTTATGAATATTATCTTTTGTACAATTAGGCAACAAACAAAGATTAACCTTTCTATGCATACATTTAAAGTTTATATGATCTAGTCTAGCATGCCATAATGTAGAAGATTCAAGCAAGTAAGTAGAAGCCTTATTTATTTATTAATAGTAGCATCATCAATTACACTGAGTTTGAAGAGCGCTTCAGAGAGGTAGAAACGTTCTCCCCTTAGTGAGAACAAATTGTCAAATTCAAATACAAGTTTAAAACCTCTTACTTAAAACAGAACCAGAAATAAGATTCTTAGTAATTTCAGGGACATATAGTACATCTATAAGGGCAAGTTCTTTCCCGGAAGTGAATTGAGAACCAATTTCCCTTTTCCAGCAACAGTTGTAGTAGTTGCATCACTCATATATAATTTTTCATCCCCATTGTTAGGAGTGGAGGTGAGAAACATATTTGTGTTTCCATAAATATGTCTTGTTGCACTAGTATCCATTCACCAATCTTTATTATCAGTCAATAAATTAACTTCAGAAACAACAACACCAATAAATTTTTCTTCAACAATATTTACTTGTTTGTTACTGTTCTTTTCATTTGGACCCGGATTTCCTTTCTTGTGGCGGCAGTCTAGTACTCTGTATCTAATTTTTCCACACACCCAACAAGCACCTTTAATTCCCTTGAAATTATTCCCTTTGGTAGCAAGAACTTTCTGATTTTTATCTTTCCCTTTGTTGTTCCATTTATTCTTCTCATTTTGAGGCTTAAGCTTTGACACTCCTCCACTCTTAATGACATTGCTTTGGCTTCAAATTCTGAAACGTTCCTCCATTCACTCTTGCGGTGATTTTCTTACAACTTCAGTTTGAGAACCAAATCCTCCATTGGCATATCAGTGTTTTTATGCTTCAAATGTATCTTGAAATCATTCCAAGATCGGGACACTTTTTCTATCACATATCTGATAGCAAACTATACCGGTAGAACCATGCCTTCATTCGCAAGTTCATGGAGAAGAATCTGTAATTCTTCAACTTGGTTGACAACGGTCTTTGAATCCACCATTTGGTACTTTAGAAAAACAATGAACTTCTTCGAACTAGCATCTTCGATCTCATATTTATTTTCTAGGGATTCCCATAAATTTTTGGCAGTCTTATAAGATCTGTATACATCATACAAAAAATCATCAAGGCTATTCAGAATATAATTCCTATATAAAAACTCACTGTGTTTTCATGCATCAATTGCATTGTGTTTTTCCACATAAATATTATGTCTCTCTGCAACAGGGTATTCTTCCTTAAAGACATGTGCAAGGTTCAATATTGTTAGATAAAACAATATTTTTTATTGCCATCGTTTGAAGTCCAATCCTTTGAACTTGTCTGGTTTCTCAACATGAGGCTTTACAACATTCGCAGATTGTTCCATAGTAGAATTTCTGCTATAGATTGTAATAGAACAATCAGAGAATGTAATGAGTTTTATTTAATATACTGTAAATGAAATTAACAACACAAATAAACCAGAAACTTAAAAATCATAACAGAAACTTGCAATGTAAGTAATTAAATACAAACAAATCAGAATTGAAACTTACAATTCAAGTAACTAAAAAACAATAAATAATACTGACTTGTAAAGATTGAGGCCAGCATATGACGCTATGTCTTATAGTCGAAATCGCCCATACTCGTGTGCTGTAGTTTTTTGGACGTCTGCCACTGGGATACAATAATTTTTAAACCGAAATTCCTGTACCAAAATTTCGATCCCTGGCGAATTTACTAAGTGTCTCTTATTTCATTTTCAATGATCACAATGGCTTTTCAAGAAAAATATTATATGTCACTTTGCAAAAATGCTCTGTATCCAATGCTTCCAAACTTCATTTCAAGACCCAATCTTGATTTATCCTAGATGAAATATTGTAGAGACCTCACAAACTTATCTAAACACTTCTCTAACTTAGGCTAATCTCTCAAGAATTTTTTTATGCTTATTATTTTTCTTATAATTAAAACCTTCATAAAGCTTGTTATTTATAGCAAAACTTAGGCAATTTTTAATTAATGAAAGTTGTAATCAACTTTTAAGTGGGTTTAATCTAATTTGTCCAAATATGTATAATTAAGTGTGACTAATCTCCATTATCTCCCACTTTAATTTAATCCAATTAAATCAAACCAAGGATTATGAAATGGATTAGTTAAATATTTGTCACCTTGATTTAATCCAATTAAATCAAGCCAAAACCACCTATTATTACATACTTACAATTACTATAATATCCTCAAATGTTAGAGATAATTATGATTTTACAATTAAGCCATTGTGTAATTATTAAATTAATCCAATTAATTCAGTTAGGTCAAAGTAAATAGTCAATGTTATCTAATAACATTTGATTATATTAGTTGATAATTATAATATCGAATATTATTTTTTATCAAAAATAATCGACTACCCAAGTGTTCAATGAGTACACTTCATATTGGGATTCTCTATATTCAGACACATTCATCATGTAAGCCTAGCTAATATGTATGCAATTCGGCCACCTCCGAATTCGTGAAAAACACGAACGACCTTTCTGAACTATACAAGTCAAGGTCATCACATATGTTTAACAATCCCTCCATCATAGGCTATCCGAGTTGTGCTTAGGAAACATAGAATACACCGTCAAGTTTTCGAGATGCACATCTCATGTCGACATGTCCAAGATTCTTCATAACTGATATGATCCACCCTAGGTGATCGACTTTGGCCAAAGATTTAAGAATTGTGACTTTACTAACATGGATACCTAAACCCCTTATGGTACACATACGGACCGACAGACCCTATGTAACATCCCGGATTTTTAGAACTGTTCCAGGAGATTCCCGGATGACTGTTTTAGTCCCGGATTATGAGGATGAGGTAGAATAAGAGTTTAAGTGAGTTAATATGAGTTGGATTATCATTTTATGAATTTTCGTCGCGTTGGAAAATGCGTGGGATCACAAGTCGGTTACGCGATTTTCGTAAAACGCGTAAAGTTTACTGTTTTGACCACAGAAGGATCGAGCTGATTTTTGGACCATTGGACTCGTTTTTCCGAGACAAACAGCTTTCATGTTGAACACTTTTCGAGGATCACATCATAAGGGCTCCGAAATTGTGATATTCCAGAAGAATCTATAATAGGGGCTGTTTTGTTATTTTCGCAGGGACCAAATTGATATTTTCCTGTTTGGTATATAAAGGCTCATAGTTTACTCAAATTGCAAAAATGGCAAAAAGCCCAAATTTCCCCACACCCGACCCCCCTTCCCCAATTTCTGCCCCTTGTCGCGACGGCGGCCTGCTGGCCGTCGCCGGCCGGCGCGACGGTGCGGGGGGGTGCGCCGGCCACCCTTCCACCTTGTGGTGGCCTGCGGTAGCCCCGGATCGCCGCCGAACGGCGAGTTTGGAGGAGTTTTATGTGCGTCCTTGGGTGTGTCGATCCCGGCTCGTCGGGCCGTTTCACGAGTCGTGCCACCCGCCAAATCGAAGCTCTCGACGAGTACTACCAGTGTGCGGAGACGGATTAGCCGGACAGCGGCCGAAATCATGCGAAACGAGGGAAGAAGTCGCGGATGAATAGTAGACCCATGTGAACAGTAGCTCCGATCGAAATTTCGATCACACCAGCGTGTTCGTATGGCCTAGAGGAGTCCGGATATAGCCTCGGAATTTTGGTACGACTCTCCGTTTAGAAGTTGATATTTTAAAGTGTATCGTATTTTATTCGGATGTTTCCGGTAGTTTCGTAAATTAGCGAATTGCATGTTTATGAATTGAATATGATTTAATATATTAAAAGGATAAATGTGGTAGAATCCGGGGTGAAACGGACACGATATGATCGATCCGGTAGAATTAGCGAGATTCCGGTAAAACGGCGTTTCTCGCGCGATTGAGCGTAGATGGTCGTAAATGTAGCTATGATATAATTATGGTATTGCGAGGATAAATGGGTAATTTCGGTCTAGTTCGGAGGGTTCGAGACCCTTCCGTAGCGTTTGCGGAAACTTTTCCGTAAGTTTTGCCGCAAACGCGAAAAATGAGAATCTGAGGTATCTAGTTATTTCAGAATAGCAAGTGAGCATGTATTAGAGTAACAAGTCTAGATTGTAGTATCATTGTCGATTCGGGTGTTCCGGGGAAAGTCCGTAGTTTATCGTAGATGAGTTGAAAGTTCCGTAAACAGCGATTTTGACAGATGTGTGATTTGTTTTGGCAGATCGGACCCGGATCACGGGCGTTCGCTCAGCTAGGTAAGTAACTCATGCTTCTAATACTTAAAAGACTTAGAAAATGTTTGAAAGTAGTTATGTAGTGAAGTTATGTATGTTTTATGTATGAATCGGGAATATACTTCATATTTAAAGTTGAGTGGGAAAGAAAGAAACAGTTGTAGTTAGATACACGTATAGGCAAGAATAAGCAATTGTGAGCAGAAGTATGAGTAAGAGATATGTATGAACATATAGAAGAATAGAGACGCATATGCAAGTATATACCAGTGAGTATATTTAGATAAGAGCATATGATTAAGGTCGCAAATATAATTTATTGAGACTTGGGTATGAGGGATGTAGAAACTACACCCTGGGGCATGGGATTAGAGTTATAAATGGGATAATCAGATATGAACTAGAGATATGAAGGAAGTTGTAATTTATGCGTTATTTACGAACATTAGCAATATGAAGATAGATACGAGTGTATAAAGTGATAAAGAACATGAACGAATAAAATATGCATAACGTAAGAATACATAAAAGGTTATGATTTGAGATGTCTGAACACAAGTTGAAAGCTAGAAAACAACATAGAAGTTTAAGAACAAAGGTATTGGAACTTACATATGTTTGATATCTGATATAGTAGTAGAGTTTCGAATGCATGCCTGTAAATATAAATTGTACAACATATTGACTGTGAGCCACTAGCAAGGTAAGCTAAGTTATGATGGTTGAATGTGTGCATATATATGTAGATAAACATAGACATATTACGGATAAACTAGGTTATGTGTAAAATCAAGAACGTTGAAAATAGCTAGAAAGTTTATGTAATATGTATAACCATAAAGAGCTTGTGATTGTACAATTAACCTATTATGTATGTAATGTGTGTAATAGCATAGAAGCGGTAGTATAAAGGGGTAAGTATAAATTAGTAAGTATGTGAGTTGATGTGAAGGCATGTATGAGTACAAGTGTAGAATTTCACACAGAACGAACATATATAGGTATGTATTTAGTAACATAAGTATTGACGTATGTGTATAAGGTAAATAGTATATATATATTGCCGAAGAATGTAAGTAAGTTTGTGTATGGTAAGTATGTGTTTTGCGTAACAGTATTTTGATGAATGTTTAAATGAACATGGAGTAGATGTGCATATGAATTTATGATATTAGATTCATGTTTGATTAGTAAAAGTGTATGAGCATGTATATGTACTTACACGACATTACAAGAAAGCATAGCTAGTTTAGAAAGAAACATGAGGATGCATATGTGTGTGCATATATATATATATATATATATATATAATATATATATATATATATATATATATATATATATATATATATATATATATATATATATATATTATGCTGAGATTTTCAACAGTGGATCAAAAATTAAGAATGTTTTCCGAATTCAAAACATTTTAAATGAATGTTTTTCGAAAGCTTTTGAAAGAACTGTATTACAGAAAGATGCTTATTCCAGTTTCGAGATTTTGTTAAGCATGAGTTTCCAGATTTCCGGGGCATGAGGGAAAAACTCACCCCAGTATGTAACTTGAGGTACAGTTTGGACTTGACGGATACTATGGATTCGGGATTTGGGATTTGACCCATCCCAGTTGTACATTGTTTGAATTGACGGATTTGTACACATGTGCACATGTGGAGGACTAGGGGGACGCTCCTAGATCCTCAGAGCTCAGATGGTACATTCCTGGGCGGAGATGCGCCTTCGGGCGGAGATGCGCCTACGAGTGGAGATTTGGTTTTCAGAAAAGGACTTCAGATTTCAGTTTTCAGAAAAGAACTTAGAAAGACGGTTTTAGAAAGAAATACAAGAAAAAGAAAGATTTTCAGAGAAAGTTTTCAGTTTTCGGTTTTCAGTTTTCAGAGTATAGATTTCGATTTTAGAAAACAATTTCCAGAGATCCAAGTATTAGAGCATGTTTTCAAAGACAATTTTATTAAAAGGAGATTTTAAATAAGTTTCAGAAAAGAGTTTTATAAAGAAATTTCAAGAAAAGAGTTTTCGGAAAGTATTTTCTAGAAACCATAGTACATTAAAGTCTTGTACTGTTTACCTGACATGCATATGATTATGTATTCTAGTGTTTTCATCTGAGATGCATGTAGTTGATACTATGCATAATAATATTAGCACATTTCATATGTAAGATCCTCAGAAGCAGATTTAAGGTAATTGTTCATTAAACATGGCATATTGAGTAGAGCGTAATTCCCATGACAGGTATATATGTCATACATTTTAGAAATATTATGAGGTACATACAGTTGACATTGAAACATGATAACCCGGTTGCATTTATATGTATATGATTGATATTGTGTGCCTTATATGTTCACATAAAAAGGAACAATCGGTAAGATTATAGCGTATGATTACATGGTTTCACATACAGGTTGGTATGGTTAGCTTTTAGCCTGTTTGATGTTAAATAGAAAGGAAATCTTATTAATTCGATTTGATGATATTTCAATGTAATAAATGAAAGATGATTACATTAAATACCCGATCTAGATTATTCGAGAATGACTAAGTAAGTATTTGAGACAACAGAGTAACGTAATGGAAGTATGACATGGTCTTATTAGTAGTATGTTGATAAATGGATAAGAATGAGATAATTAGCTCAGATTTAATATGTAATAGTATGATTACATAAAAAAAAAAGTTCAGGAACTTAATGAAACGAAAATATAAGCTATTGTGTGTTTATGCTGTAGTTAGAGCATGATTACTTACTGAGTCATTATGACTCACACCTTTCAGTTGCAATTTTGCAGGATAGTAGCTGTAGTTCGGTGAATACTTTGTAGACGGTGGATCGCCCCATTTGCAGTCAAGAGAGTCCTGGGTTGAGTATGGGTCCTCACGGCCCTTTTGTAAAGTTTTGTATTTGCATCTCACTTGTATAGTCAAGTAATGTAATAGTTTAGTTCTAGTTTCAAGTCGTGGCCGGAGGCCAAGTTTTATATTTTGTTCTTGAGTTTAGGCCTGAGGCCTTGATGTTGTGTTTCCGGCCTGAGGCCGAGATGATTGAGTTTTTGTTGTTTGTAGATGCTGGCTACAGGCTAGGTTGCATGATGTTACGAATACATCATGCCGAAATTTCGTTAGAAGTAGAGGCTTATGGAGATGGGTTCTCCTGTCTCCTGCCGGTAGCATCCTGGCCTAGGCGGGATGTTACACCATATCTTGCTTTGCACTTGAATATTGAGTGCATCGGTCCACACCCAACAAACATCTAGAGGCCAGACCATGAAAGGTTTCTGACATACATGGCATCAAAATGTGGAGGATCTCACACAAAATCAATATTATCATATAGTCAAAGGATTACATATGCTATTCGACTAGAGGAGATTCCTATTAACGGTGGTGTGTACTTCCAACTATTAGGAATCACCTATAAGTCATTCAGTATTCACTCCAACGAATACCCACATGTCTATACGAGTTTCCAAAACTCATGGTACATCGCGTTAAACCATTGGAACTCCATTCTAATATACAACATATGCTAGTCTTCTAGGTGATAGGAATTCGACTGTATTCCAAAACCAATGATTAGGAATATTTTCTTTAAGAACAGTTTACACCCAGTGTCAAAACTATTCTAAGGTCGATGTCATTCTTAGCGGATCTATACATCAATCGAATAAGCAAAATAACAATACCATTAATAAGGTATGAAATGAAAAAAGTAGTTATTTTATTTATAAATAATAAAATATACAAATCGGATTGGCACTCCAAGCACCAAATCCATTAGTATCCAATTAAGTCAGGTTAAAATTAATTCAATTAAGTCCAACCGACCAATAAGGTGGTATCTAATTAAGTCAGATTTTAAGATAATTTATATATTATAACTAAGGGAGATTAATCTAAATTATTATAATCAAAACTTTACCTTTCACCCCAGCAGAAAAGAAGTTACCTACTTATACTTTTAAGTAAAACAAAGAAAGATTTATTACTTAAAATAAAATTAAATACAAGAAAACTGAAATTAAACAAACAAGATACTCTATTCTAGTATGCTAAGGAAAATCCCCAGAAGAAAATATGAAGAATTCAAATGAAATCAGCCTCTATGTATAGGCTTCAAAATCAGGCCACGTCACGATGTGTGAAGGCTTGGAGTCGCGACGCACTCTATATTGAATGGCGGCTGTCGACAGACTCCATTATTAGCTCGGCATCGTGACGCATGATGGCTTGGCGTCGCGACGCTGATGTCATGATGACGGAAGTGATGAAGCATGTTGGTAGACTGAATTATTATAGACGTCATATGATGTGATGATGACGCTCGTGATGACGTGGTGATGACGTGTGTCAGTGGCTCAATAATTGATGTGCATCGCAACGCCAAAGGTTTGCGGGTCAAGATTCGTGAATAGTGAATTTCCCGTTTTGCTATTTTCATCCATTTTTCACTGTTTTGGCCCCGATTTGATTCCATAGAGGCCAGAAATCTTATTTATCTATAAATCAATACAAAACACATCAAAATATTCACAAAACGTGAGAAACTGTACATAATATTAAGTAAAAAAGGGTGATAAATATTGATATATTTTCTGCTCATCATGCCCCGAAATCTGACATTTTGCTAGTCCTCGAGCAAAACAAACAAAATAAAATGCAATAAACAACTTAAAAATAAAATTCAACTAAGCCATTTCGTAGGGATCACTGTTGCATTTAGCGTATGCAACAAGCCTTTAAATCCCTAGGTGTCCCTAGTGGATGAGTTGTAGTCTCGTGAGAGCTTACAGCGACGATACCCATAAACGTCAATCAAATGTACATTCAAACACACAAAACAAGTTAGTAACTAAACATGTGAAATTCTTATCCAAGTTAATAGTTGTTTTCGTTCTTTCTAAATTAATAAATAAGTAAATTTTCCAATTATTTTTACCATTCTCCATATACACAACCAATAAGGTATTAATCAAATCAGTGTGCCCACAATATTAATAAGTGTAGTTGAAAAGAGAGTAATATTGTTGTCCTAAAGTTATATCAGAATTCACATATTTTTGGCAATGATTTTTTTTTTTAAATAATAACATCTTCAATCCTTGTAGCCAATTTTGGGCTCGTGACTCCCAAACTAGCTGGTTTTAGGGCACTAGGTGTTAAAACACCCTTAAGGACTTAATTACTTGGATCTCAGATGTTAATAGTTCTACCATTTGAACAATCAATGCTTATTGAGGCAAAACGTCCGATTACTACGTAGAAACTTTATTATTATTAACTCGGGCTTTTACCGTTTGACGTGAACAATCACTGCTTACTGAGGCAAGACGTCCGGTAACTAAGAAAAAACATGGTTAATTATTTATATACATAATTTTTTTATTCCATTGCTTTGAGATGCTTCATCCAATAAACTAGAGCACTGAATATTATAAACTTTTCACTTACGACCCATGTCCGTATATTACCATGCATGTTGATAATACCTGTCAAATGAGCATGTAAAAATCCAATTTAAGTCAAAATTATGGAGAATTCATGAATTTAAATAATTCAAAATGAAATAAATAAAAATAAACTTGTTAGAATTAGTTTGAGATACGCTTCAGGGGTGAAAATTCCTTACACAGCTATCTCAAACACCATTCTACCTGATTAGTCAAGTTAAAAACATAAAAATCAATTTTTTTTAAAATTTTTTTTGGACTAAAAACCAAGCAAAAAACAACACAATAAAAATAAAAACAAGATACTAGTCAACTATTCCCCACCCCCAAACCTAACTGAGACATTGTCCCCAATGTCTAAAAAGAAGAATGAAAGTTTAGAAGACAGTACCTGGTTAGCGTGGATTTGTACATTTAAAAAGAAAATTAAAGGTTAAGATCCAGATTTATCCGACGCTTCTTATCACGATCATTGTCAGGCCAGTTTATCTTGAAAATGATAAGGTCAATTTGTGGTTCAAATGATAAGAGTTGCTTAATTAAATCATTGGCTGATTTGGCAGTGAAGATGATATCTTTTACAAGTTTTGATAAGAATTCATATCTCTAGGCATCTTCAAGAAACATAAAAAAGAAATTCAAAAAACCCATCAACATTAAACAATCCAATTGGTTTCAGGTGTATGTTCAAGTTTGCTCAAGATAATACTGTGAAAATTTCATCCATCGTGCCCAAGCCACCTGTTATAGCAATAAAAGCATCATCACTGTTAATCATTTCAACAAATCATTCGGACATACCTGGCACGATGTATTCCTCTCCGTTTGATTGTCCGATACGATTCTCCTATACAAAAAGTTTTTAGATGATTGCCAAAACTTGACTACCTCTTTCTTATACAGCCCTTGAAACGTACCCCATTAGTCCAAGATTGTCACCGCCATATACTAAGTGCATATTTCTCTCAGCCATGACTCTACCCAATTCATTTGCTGCTTCAGTGAATTCTGGTTTAAAACCAGAACTAATATCGCAAAACACACAGATGTTAACAACTCATCTTCTTGAAGTTGCTTCCATTTTTTTTTAAATATTACTTTATCAAATCTGGATGTCTACAAGAGAGCAATGACGTGATGAATTTATAGATCCTGAAAAAGTGTGAGTAATAATGGCACCAGTACCTGCCAAATAACAATTATTAGCTAAACAATAAAATAAATCATGAAAGTCAAAAAGTCTGGATCTTGACGAATCACAATTATTAGTTAAAGACAAAGAAATAATAATATATACAGTAAGTAACGGCTTGAATGACATCTATGTGCCAGGGACAAGTTTCCCATCCAATTTTCTTATAAATTGGCAAACAGAGTCTTTTAAAGTCAGATTTCCGAGACTTAATTGTGTTATTTCTCTTCGAAATTGTGTATTTAAATTACGAATCACTGATACACATATCCGCTGGGATGCATCTCAAGAGTCAATGATATGTCATCTAAAGACTTCTTACTCATGTCATCCATAATGAATTTTGTCTTATCATCGCGGTTACCAGACACCATTCCTAAGGAACGACAACGATTAATGCATGTACAACGTGCATATTTATAACAAACACATAATAGTTTAGTTATTCTTTTCATAGTATATGTGCTTTTTCCTAAACCAGTTAGAAATGAAATAAAAGAGTCGGACGACTCACCTGCCAATCAGACTCGTGCTTCAATTATCCAATGAATGTCACTAGGAATACCTTTAATCATCAGAAGTCTCATTCTTTCAATGCGCGCTTTGTAGACTTTCGTTAGAGAGTTTTAAGGGAGATAAGGAAAATATTTGTGAAATTTTACGAGAATGTCTTCCATCTTGTGTGTGACTTTTCCTACAAAAATTGAAACACACAAAAATAAAACACACCAAATCTCAATATATACACAAATTACATGGGTTGCCTCCCTGTTATCGCTAAGTTTACAGTCGTCAGCTAGACATGACTGTCCAAACATCACCCTAGATCTGCCAGTGTGAGACTCTCTTTTTGTCGCTCAAATGATTCTCCCTAATAGTGCTTGGCAAGTTGGCTGTTAACTTTGAATGTATCACTGAAGTTAGGGTTCAACGGATTTATGTAGCAAAACTTAGGTTATTACAAATGGACCTGACCACCGTGATTTTAGCTTGCTAGGGAAAAGTTTCAACCTTGAGTTGTATAACAATACCTGCTGCCCTGGTTCCAGTTGTCTTCGCACTATTTTTTATCATGCCACTTCTTGGTCTTTTCTTTGTACAGTTTGGCATTCTCATAAGCATGAAGGTGAAATTCCTCTAATTCGTTCAGTTGGCAGAGTCTTTTCTCTCATGTAGCTTGCAGATTAAACTTTAACTTCTTCAATTCCCAATACGCTTTATGTTTGAGCTCCACGGGAAGATGGCATGTTTTCCCAAAAACCATTAGATATGATGACATTCCAATGGGTGTCTTGTAAGCTGTTTGGTAGACCCATAATGCGTCATCTAATTTTCTAGACCAATCCCTCATTGTTAATCCAACGGTTCTCTCCATGACTCTTTTGATTTTTCTATTTGAAACTTCAACCTGACCACTAGACTGCGGGTGGTCAGCAATGGAAACTTTATGAGTAACTCTATATTTCGATAGGAGTGCATCGAAGTACCTATTACAGAAGTGTGTGCCAACATCACTGATGATCACTCAGGTGTTCCAAAGCGTGTGAAAATATTCTTTTTGAGGAATTTTAATATCACTTTGGAGTCATTTGATGGAAATATTGTTGCTTCAACCCATTTAGAGACGTAGTCTACTGCAACCAGAATGTACAGGTTTCCATATGATGGAACAAAGGGTCCCATAAAGTTAATCCCATATGTAGGGTGGTGCTCACAGCGCCAATTCCCGGTTGTATTTCCTTGTAAATACTTCTGTAAAGCATTATTATTATGAATAATATATGCAGTTTCTTTAATATAATGAATCTTGTAATATGGTAAAGACGTAATGAGCTTAGAATGATTAGTCATGATACAGTTGCAAAAGCGTCGCAACGGACATTGACAAGTATCATGACGTTGTCATTCTCAGACAGTTCCTGGTCAAGGTTTACACTGCTTGGTCAGTATAGTAAATCCGTTGAGACCGGTACAAGTCGTATACTGGAATATATGATTCCAATGGTTTCTCAATGAACCATAAGTCTTGGAGACTGGTATAGACCTGTAGGTGTTTATAACGGATAAACACTGAACGACTCACCGAAGATTCTTAATGGATGGTACACCAACGTCAATAAGAATCTTCTTGGGTTGAGTAGCACTTGTGATTCTTAGACTTGAGATGCCATAGTGGGCACATGAGACATCCTCTACACTTAGATGGCAGTCACGTCACCGATCTATTTAGATCAGACCTCCGCCTGTTCGTTGGGTGTAGATAGATCCTCAGTGTGTCCTATGTGTGTCAAGATAGGATCCGTCAGTTCTGTGTAACAGAGCATATGTAGTCCACATAATTAGCAATCAGACAAATCCATGGGCCCGTGGTAAAGTTTAGAAGCTAGTTCTAAACATTCTTGTGAGATTGCTAATAGAATAGTCGACTGGATAATCCCCATAGAGATTTGACGTTTATATCTATATCTCTGGGATAAATCCGGATACCTGTGACGGAGGAATTAAACATTTGCCATGACCTCGACCTGTATGATTCAGCCAGTTTATCCGTGATCGTCATAATTTATGGGTGGATAAATAATGGACACGAAATTTGATTTCGTGACGGATATGCCTGAATCTAAGAGTCTCAATAATGAAATAAACTCGTAGAGCACTAGAGCAACATTAATAAACAATATTGATTGTTTATAAAGTCGTTTAAAGGTTAAACGCAAAATACATGTGTAGGGACCCGATAGTCATTTACTAGATTATTGTGTATTTACATTTAATACTTGATTAATTTAAATACACATTAATTAATAGTCAAAATGAGTTATTTGACTTATTTCCTAAATGAATATATATTTTTAATATTTAATGTAAATATTATACATATATTTAATATATTTGTATTTAATTAATTAATTAATTATTTAATTGTTAAATGATTAAATTAATTAAAAATATAAATATCTTACATTAGGATATTTAAAGTAATGATGATAGTTGTCTTTGTTGACTTAAATAAATATCTAATAAAGTTGTATTAAGATATTTATGCAAGTTGATAAAGTAATAAAGTGAAATGAAATTGAAATTTATATTTGTTGCATTTGGTATATGCAATTTCGGCCAAGGCATAATTTTTGCCTTAATATAAATTGTTTTCATTTTCATTTCATTAAGATAACCTAATACACTTTACCAAAAGAGAAAAACTCCATTGAAGAAGAAAAAGGAAAGCTTGAGAAAGAAAGAAAATTCAAAGAAAGCTTGGAATTTTAGTAAGTTTTTAAACTTGCTATTAGAGAGGAATTTGTTCCTTAGGTTCTAGGCTTTAACATGTGATGATCTTAGATTGTTTCTTTCTTTATTTCTTTATGATTTTGTTGATGGAAGTTTTGTGAAGTGAGAAGCATGTGTAATGAAGATAGCATGTAACTATTGTAGTTTAATATTCTTTTAAGGTTTATGAACCAAGTTGCTATTCTAGAGTTGTTGACCCACTCTTAAATGACCTAGATTTGATCTTGAGTTGTTTCATTGTGTTGAGACTTGAATTGGATGTAAGATTGATGATTGAAGTAATTGATGGTGTATTTAGTCTAATTTGTCCAATTTGTTGAAATTGAGAAATTAGGGTTTATAACCAATTCCGAATTTGGGGATTTTGGATATGTTATGCATTTGGATGTGTATATGATGCATATAAAGTTTCATGTTGATTGGATTTCATTTGGATGAGTTTTGAAGCATGAAATGACAAAATGCACAAACCCCCCTTAAGGAGCTCTCGGCCAAGAATTAGTAATTAGGGGATTTTGGTTCTTTTGGTGTTTTGATGATTCAAGCATGCTAAGTTCATCTTAGAAATGATTTAGAATCATTCAAAATTGATTAGATCAATTTCGGACTAAAATGGACAAATTACCATGTAGGGGTAATTTGGTAATTTCACTTGAATATGATTCATTTGAAATTTTATTTCATAATTTTATTATTGGAATATTAAATAAATATGTTTATTTAATTAATCCGAGAAAAAGTTTTGAAATCCGAAAATACGATTTTCGCCGCTTCCGCTGCGTAACCGGATTCACCCCGTAATAAAACCCCTTCAAAATGGTATCAGAGCGAGTCTGATTCTAGGCCGTTTAAAATGATTGGCTCTATTTTAATCATCTTTTCTTGACTTTATACATGCTTATTAGAAACTGAATCAGTTAGATTTAGGGTGTATGACACTTAGCGGAAAATCCCTAATAATAAGGTTTTAATGTAATTATGTATTTGATGCATGTTATATGGTCCGTCTCGTCAATATGGTTTATGAATATCTCTTTGTGACTACATCCGAGACCGTGCCTCTACTGTGAGGGTGTAGCCGATAAAAATTTATTTATACCGAACGTATATCAGATACTAGGTAAATTCAAGTAAAAGCGGAATTCTGAACGTGCCCTAGCTGTCAGAATTACGTGAGTAACTTGAGTTTATCATTGACGAGTTTAACCTTGGTACGTCTCCTTGTGGGCCTGCCTCCGCAGCGACAACGAGAAACGGCCAGGACCGGGTGTTTAGGAGTCACTGTTGAGTGATTGACAAGTGAGTTGTCTACCTGATGAATATACGTAAGCGAGACCGTGCCTCTGCTGTGAGCTGAAATATATTCACGGGGTCTACTTTTCACTATTGATATTTAATTTAATTATTGAATATTTGTATTCTGTGTTGGGATTACAGTAATGCATGTTTTAGTGGGAGGGGCATATTAGATTAAAAATCCATGATCTAGTTTATGCTTTTGATATTATATGAAACTGTTTTTTATTCTGCTAACCGTTTTTCGTGATCTATGATAAGATTTGCGATGGCGGGTCAATCCACAAACCAGTTTGCGCGTATGCTTGATGCGAACAAACTGAAAGGTGCTGAGAACTTTACGGACTGGGAAATGGACTTGAGGATTGTCCTCGACTCCGAGAAGTTGGGATATGTGCTTGAGGGCCCTTTGCCCCTTGCAGTGGGTGAGGAGGCTTCGGAAGAGGAACACCGAGTTTTTGAAACTTGGAAGGATGATGACTTAAGAGTTAAATCATACATCCTCAGTTCGCTCTCTCCGAAACTCAAACAACAATACTATGGTGTGATTGATTCCTACAGTATGATGACGCGATTAAGACAATCGTTCGAGAACCAAGAACAAGTGATTGTTCATAAAGTCGCCATGGAACTGTTCCATGCGCGTCTGGATGAGGGGCAAAGTGTTAGCCCGCATGTTCTTCAAATGATCGATTTGATCGATCAATTGAGGCAACATAATCTCATCCTGAATGACATTCTCGGGAGGAGTGTCATTCTAGGTTCTCTGCCAGCTTCATTCCGACAGTTTGTGATGTACTTCAACATGCACGGGACTGTCTGCACCTACCATGAGCTGCATAGGATGTTGCTCACGGCAGAGGAGGACCTCAAGAAGGGCTTACCGACTCGCCCTCCAAGATCTACTTCTCTTTCAACTTCTTCCCAAGGAATGTCCAAGGGAAAGAACAAGAAAGGGAAGAAGAAGAAGAAGGCAGTTGGTCCTCAACAGCAGCCAAAGATAGCAAAGCCCAAGAGGGCTTCTGAAGACAAATGCCACCACTGCCGCAAGGTCGGGCACTGGAAGAGGAACTGTCCAGATTACATTGCCCAGATCAGGAGGGAGAGAGCATCGACATCAGGTACTTTTATTTTTCCAGTTATTGATATATCTTTGGCTTGTGAAGCCGTTACATCCAACTGGATTTTAGATTCTGCTTGTCCCATTCACATTTGCAATTCGTTGCAGGTGCTGAAGGAAAGTAGGAGGCTGAAGCCTGGAGTGATGCAGTTGCGATTCGGGAGTGGAGACTCACTGGATGCAGTTGCAGTGGGAGTATGCGAGATCTCATTGCCGAATGGGATACTTTTGTTAAATGAATGCTATTTTGTGCCAGGATGTGTGGCTAATATTATATCCCTTTTTGTATTAGATACAGAAGGCTTTTGTATTAATATTAAGAATAGTTCTTTGTATTTATATGATAAAAATAATATTCAGATCCTTAGTTGTCCAAATATGCATGGTCATTATACACTGCAAACATCAAAAGATATATTAAGTTCTGGAATTAATAAACGTAGATTACCTGAAATTAATAATACTGAACTCTGGCATATGCGACTAGGTCATATTGGGGCTAAACACCTTAATCAAATGGTTAGGAATGGTTTGATACCAGATCTCACCATTGAATCCTTTCCAACCTGTGAATCCTGTATTCAGGGTAAAATGACTAAAGCCCCATTTTCTGGTGTTGGACACCGAGCCACAAACTTACTGGAACTCGTACATTCTGATGTATGTGGTCCACTAAGTCAAACTGCCCACAGTGGTTATTCATACTTCGTTACCTTTACCGATGATTTATCACGGTACGGTTATGTCTATTTGATGCGACATAAATCAGAAACTTTTGAAAAGTTCAAAGAATTCCGAAATGAAGTAGAAAAACAAACTGGGAAATATATTAAATGCCTTCGATCTGATCGAGGTGGCGAATATATGAGTGGTGAGTTCATTGATTATATGAAAGAGAATGGGATTCTCGCTCAATACACTCCTCCAGGTACCCCACAACACAATGGAGTATCTGAGAGGAGAAATCGGACTTTATTGGATATGGTCCGATCAATGTTGAGTTTTACAGATTTGCCCTATTATTTATGGGGCTACTCTCTCTTAACCGCCGCACATCTTTTGAATAAGATTCCTTCAAAAGCTGTTCCTACGACACCGTATGAGATATGGTTCGGTAGGAAACCGAATCTTAATTATTAAGGTTTGGGGTTGTCCTGCCTATGTCAGGGTGACTCAGCAAAGTAAGCTTTCGCCTCGAGGGCAAAAGTTTAGGTTTATTGGATATCCTCCGAATACGAGGGGATATCTGTTCTATGATATCGAGCATCGAAATGTATTCGTAGCTCGCTTCGCAAAATTTCTAGAAGTAGAATTTTTGTCAGAAGGTGCTGATCATAGACAGGTTATGCTTGATGAAGTACAACCTGAAAACAATGAACCAACGGAGGAACCTGAAGTTCAAGTAGATGAAGGACCTTCAACACACACACTTCGTAGGTCACAAAGGGTATCTAGACCTCCTGAACGCTTGTATTTGATACAAGAAAAGAGTCTGGATGTTCTCTTAATAGAAGAGACAGATCCTTTCACCTATAGAGAATCGATGTTGGACATCGACTCCGTGAAATGGCAAAGTGCCATGAAATCCGAGATAGACTCAATGCATGAGAATCAAGTTTGGGACTTGGTTCCGCTTCCAGAGGGAATTGTTCCTATCGGCTGTAAATGGGTTTACAAGAGGAAGCGAGGGCCTGACGGTAAGGTTGAAACTTACAAGGCCCGACTAGTAGTAAAAGGTTACACGCAGTGACCTGGTGTCGACTACGATGAGACTTTTTCACCAGTAGCAATGCTTAAGTCTATTCGGATTTTGCTTTCTAAAGCTGCGTATCATGACTACGAGATTTGGCAAATGGATGTCAAAACGACTTTTCTAAATGGATTTCTTGATGAAGAAATCTATATGGAACAGCCGGAAGGTTTTGCATCCAGCGAAAACTCGGGCATGGTATGTAAGCTTAAGAAGTCCATTTATGGACTCAAACAAGCTTCACGAAGTTGGAATCTTCGATTCGACGAGATTATTAGATCGTCTGGTTTTCTCTCAGAATTCAGAAGAATCCTGTGTGTATCAGAAGGCCAGTGGGAGCATGGTCGTATTTTTAGTCCTGTATGTTGATGACATCCTAATCATTGGGAATGATTTAGGTATGTTACAAAGCGTTAAAGCGTACCTCTGTAAGAATTTCTCCATGAAGGACCTGGGAGAAACTTCCTATGTTTTAGGGATAAAACTCTATAGAGATAGACAAAGGAAGCTGATTGGGTTATCCCAATCAACGTACATAGATAAGATCTTAGAACGGTATAATTTTGGTAACTGTAAGACAGCAAACATACCGTTCAGACATGGGATTCATCTTTCAAAGAAAATGAGTCCGCAAACAGAAGATGAGAAGGTTAGAATGTCTAGCCAACCTTATGCTTCGTGTTTGGGCAGCATAATGTATGCCATGTTATGTACAAGGCCTGATATCAGTTTCGCTGTTAGCGTAACTAGTAGATATCAGTCCAACCCAGGTAATGACCATTGGATGGCCATTAAACATATCCTCAAGTATCTTAAAGGTACTAAGGATAAGTTAATAATTTATGGAGGAAACGAACTGCAAGTTAATGGGTATACACTCCGATTTCCAATCGGATCCCGATGATAGAAAGTCTACATCTGGATTTGTCTTTACCCTTAACGGAGGCGCAGTTTGTTGGAAGAGTTCCAAACAGGGATCTACAGCTGATTCCACCACTGAGGCGGAATATATTGCAACTTCTGAAGCCGCAAAAGAGGCTGTGTGGATAAAGAATTTTGTCACAGAATTGGGAGTTGTCCCAAGTATCGAGAATGCGATTCCGTTATACTGTGATAATACTTGAGCCATTGCGCAAGCAAAGGAACCAAGGGCGCATCAGAAGTCGAAGCATGTGGAACGCAAGTACCACATCATTCGAGAGATTGTGTCACGAGGGGATATTGTTGTGTGCAAGGTACCGAGTGAAGACAATGTAGCAGACCCGCTGACAAAGGCCATACCTCCGAAGTTGTTTGATAAACACGTGGAGTCGATGGGTATTAGATACAATCGTTATTGGCACTAGAGCAAGTGGGAGTTTTTGTAGGGGGTGGTGCTCACAGCGCCAATTCCCGGTTGTATTTCCTTGTAAATACTTCTGTAAAGCATTATTATTATGAATAATATATGCAGTTTCTTTAATATAATGAATCTTGTAATATGGTAAAGACGTAATGAGCTTAGAATGATTAGTCATGATACAGTTGCAAAAGCGTCGCAACGGACATTGACAAGTATCATGACGTTGTCATTCTCAGACAGTTCCTGGTCAAGGTTTACACTGCTTGGTCAGTATAGTAAACCCGTTGAGACCGGTACAAGTCGTATACTGGAATATATGATTCCAATGGTTTCTCAATGAACCATAAGTCTTGGAGACTGGTATAGACCTGTAGGTGTTTATAACGGATAAACACTGAACGACTCACCGAAGATTCTTAATGGATGGTACACCAACGTCAATAAGAATCTTCTTGGGTTGAGTAGCACTTGTGATTCTTAGACTTGAGATGCCATAGTGGGCACATGAGACATCCTCTACACTTAGATGGCAGTCACGTCACCGATCTATTTATATCAGACCTCCGCCTGTTCGTTGGGTGTAGATAGATCCTCAGTGTGTCCTATGTGTGTCAAGATAGGATCCGTCAGTTCTGTGTAACAGAGCATAGGTAGTCCACATAATTAGCAATCAGACAAATCCATGGGCCCGTGGTAAAGTTTAGAAGCTAGTTCTAAACATTCTTGTGAGATTGCTAATAGAATAGTCGACTGGATAATCCCCATAGAGATTTGACGTTTATATCTATATCTCTGGGATAAATCCGGATACCTGTGACGGAGGAATTAAACATTTGCCATGACCTCGACCTGTATGATTCAGCCAGTTTATCCGTGATCGTCATAATTTATGGGTGGATAAATTATGGACACGAAATTTGATTTCGTGACGGATATGCCTGAATCTAAAGAGTCTCAATAATGAAATAAACTCGTAGAGCACTAGAGCAACATTAATAAACAATATTGATTGTTTATAAAGTCGTTTAAAGGTTAAACGTAAAATACATGTGTAGGGACCCGATAGTCATTTACTAGATTATTGTGTATTTACATTTAATACTTGATTAATTTAAATACACATTAAATAATAGTCAAAATGAGTTATTTGACTTATTTCCTAAATGAATATATATTTTTAATATTTAATGTAAATTTATACATATATTTAATATATTTATATTTAATTAATTATTTATTTATTTAATTGTTAAATGATTAAATTAATTAAAATATAAATATCTTACATTAGGATATTTAAAGTAATGATGATAGTTGTCTTTGTTGACTTAAATAAATATCTAATAAAGTTGTATTAAGATATTTATGCAAGTTGATAAAGTAATAAGTGAAATGAAATTGAAATTTATATTTGTTGCATTTGGTATATGCAATTTCGGCCAAGGCATAATTTTTGCCTTATATAAATTGTTTTCATTTTCATTTCATTAAGATAACCTAATACACTTTACCAAAAGAGAAAAACTCCATTGAAGAAGAAAAGGAAAGCTTGAGAAAGAAAGAAAATTCAAAGAAAGCTTGGAATTTTAGTAAGTTTTTAAACTTGCTATTAGAGAGGAATTTGTTCCTTAGGTTCTAGGCTTTAACATGTGATGATCTTAGATTGTTTCTTTCTTTATTTCTTTATGATTTTGTTGATGGAAGTTTTGGTGAAGTGAGAAGCATGTGTAATGAAATAGCATGTAACTATTGTAGTTATAATTATTCTTTTAAGGTTATGAAACCAAGTTGCTATTCTAGAGTTGTTGACCCACTCTTAAATGACCTAGATTTGATCTTGAGTTGTTTCATTGTGTTGAGACTTGAATTGGATGTAAGATTGATGATTGAAGTAATTGATTTGGTGTATTTAGTCTAATTTGTCCAATTTGTTGAATTGAGAAATTAGGGTTTATAACAATTCCGAATTTGGGGATTTTGGGATATGTTATGCATTTGGATGTGATATGATGCATATAAAGTTTCATGTTCATTTGGATTTCATGTGTGATGATTTATGATGTTTGCATGATGAATGACATTGATGATGACATGAAATGACAAAATGCACAAACCCCCCCTTAAGGAGCTCTCGGCCAAGAATAGTAATTAGGGGATTTTGGTTCTTTTGGTGTTTTGATGATTCAAGCATGCTAAGTTCATCTTAGAAATGATTTAGAATCATTCAAAATTGATTAGATCAATTTCGGACTAAAATGGACAAATTACCAGGTAGGGGTAATTTGGTAATTTCACTTGAATATGATTCATTTGAAATTTTATTTCATTATTTTATTATTGGAATATTAAATAAATATGTTTATTTAATTAATCCGAGAAAAAGTTTTGAAATCCGAAAATATGATTTTCGCCGCTTCCGCTGCGTACCGGATTCACCCCGTAATAAAACCCCTTCACAATATACATCAAATATCTCTACTTCAAGAATTCATTGAAGAGGTCATTCATTTCTCCTCGAAATATTTCTCGTTGTCTGGCACCTGTCACATTGAAGAACGAAAAGTGAGCATCTTTAAACCGAGTGAGCCAAAATAAACCTGATTGTAGGAGTTTGGCTGCAGTTTTATCTCCGCTGAAGTGTCTGCCATATGGTGATGAATGACAATGCTGCAGGACACTATTAACCTCCTCATGTGGTACACAACACCACAATAACTGATCAGCATAATGTTTGAATAGGTACGACTCATCCCAGACATAGTGCTTGACTTATTTGAAGAATTTATTCTATTATTGATGTGTCAATTCCAACAACCATTTCCCCGATACTATGTAGTTTACATAGTCAGCATACTATGTGACTTCCTGATACTTGATGGCAAACAACTGTTCATGTGGAAAAGTTTCTTTGATTCTCAGTTCATTGCCAGCTGTTCCTTCATTTTCGAGCCTTGACAAGTGATCTGTCACTTGATTTTCTGTCCCATTCCTGCCTCAGATCTCCACATCAAATTCTTACAGTAGAAGCACCCAAAAGATCAATCTTGGCTTGGCATCTTTCTTGGCGATCATGTATTTGATTACGGAATGATCTATGTAGACCACCACTTTGAGACCCAGTAAATTGGAGTGGAATTTATCAAAAACAAACACAATTACGAGCAACTCATTTTCAGTTGTTGTGTAGTTGATTTGTGCTTCATTCAAACTTGTGCTGGTGTAGTAAATGGTATGAATAATTTTCGCCTTATGTTGTCCCAAAACTGCACCTACAGTAAAATCACTAGCATCACATCACTTCAAATGGAAGTGTCTAGTCTAGTGCCACTATGATAGGGGCAGAGATTTATCTTAAGGCACTATTAGGTACTTGATACTTCCATTACCTAATAAAATATATAGATATTTCTTATGAACATGGAAATGAAATACAACATCAAGGAAATCCAACAAAACAATAAACTACAAATAAAGATTAACCGAGGCACATGACACTAGAATATCATATAAACAAACCAAAATATTACTTGATACGAGTATAAACATAATAGGAATATAACTGTTGAGTTGAAGTAGTGACAAAGTTGATCAGAGGAAACAAATTTTACGTCTGAGACTATAAAGAAACAAATAGAAATTGCAAGTGAGAGTAGGTAAAAAAATTACCAAAAACACAACTTGGATGCATGATTTTAAACAAGAGAAAAAACACTAAATGACTAAAATTATAAAGGATGTAGTGTAATCAAGATTTACCAACCATAAAAATCCAACGACGGTGTAAAGGATGAAGCGTAGCAGTGACGGAGTTGACCAACGATGTTGAAGCAGGCGTATCATAATTTTAAGGCAAGAAATTTGGGGAAATTTTGTCTGCTGTGAGAGAAAGAGAGCGAGAGATCGTGAGAGTGAACAGTGATCCAATGGTGAGGAACCTAGGGGTATGTCTAGGGGTGTCAAATTTACCCGGATTCGCATGGACCCGGAAGACTCGGGTATGGGTTTAGTAAATTAGGACCCAGGTGAATTCGGATCCGAACCCAGGATCGCGGACCGGATAGACCCTGGTCCGGAAAAAACAAATAAATATAATAAATTAGAATATACTAAAAAAATACAAAATAATATGCACATATAAAAAAATATAATATAATATAATTAAAAAATATAAAAGAATTAAAATAAAACTAATAAAATTGACAAAATATAAATATAAATATTCATATAAAATAATACAATTAAAAATTAAAAATTAAAAAATAAAATAAAAATGGGTATCCGGATGTGGACCGGGTAGACTCGGATCTAGACCAGTGTATATTTACTCGGGTCCAAATTCAGACCCGGGATAATGAAAATACTTTCAGATCCGGGTCCGGGTCGAGTCCGGGTCCAAATCAGATCCGAGTCCAGGTCCGAACCGGATCCACGTCCAGTCCGAATCGGATCCGAATTTTACCATCCCTTCGGTATGTCATACCTTCTGGGTATCTTAAACAGGCCCATCTTTCCGTCATTAAAATACGATGAATTTTAGGTCAGAAATACATTGTTATGTTTTTTTAGTGGTTATTTTTGTTTCCATGATAATTTAACATTTTATTGTAGTTAAATACCTTAAATTACATAGTTTTGTTATAATATAATTTTAAAAAATAAAAAATGTGACATTAATTAATAATAAATATATTTTATACCTTGATAAATAAGTATGTCATAACTTCTATTGTCACATCTTAATACATAATTATATATGTCATAATTTCTTAATTAAATATTGATACATAATTATATATATGTCATAATTTAGGCCATTATATATTGATACATAATTACTTGTCATAATTTCTGACATTAAATTTTGATATAAAATTATGTATCATTATCTATCATAATTTCTGCCATTATATTTTGATACATAATTATCTGTTATAATTTATGACATTATTGATGGAGTTGGTGCTTGAAGTGTCAATCTGATTTGTATATTTTATTATTTATTAATAAAATAACTATATTTTTCATTTCATACCTTTTAATGGTATTGTCATTATTCTTAGTCGTTGGTTTTGGAATACGGTCGAATTCTAGTTGGAAGTACACACCACAGTCAATAGGAATCTCCTCGAGTCGAGTAGCATATGTAATCCTTTGACTATAGGATAACATTGATTTTGTGTAAGATCCTCAATATTTTGATGCCATGTATGTCAAAAACCTTTCATTGTCTGCCCTCTAGATGTTCGTTGGATGTGGACCAATGCACTCAGTAATCAAGTGCGGAGCAAGATAGAATCTATCAGCCCGTATGTGTACCATAAGAGGTTTAGGTATCCATGTGAGTAAGTCGTGATTCTTAAAGACTTTGGCCAAAGTCGATCATCTAGGGTGGATCGCATCAGTTGTAAAGAATCGTGAACATGTCGAGATGAGATGTGCACCTCAGAAACTTGACGGTATATTCTATGTTTCCTAAACACAACTCGGATAGCCTACGAGTGAGGGATTGTTAAACATATGTGATGACTTCGACTTGTATAGTTCAGAAAGGTCGTTCGTGTTCTTCGTGAATTCAGAGGTGGCCGAATTATATACATATTAGCTAAGCTTATATGACGAATGTGTCTGAACTTAGAGAGTCCCAATATGAAGTGTACTCATTAAGCATTTGGGTAGCCGATTATTTTTTATAAAAGATAATATTCGATATTATAATTATCAACTAAGATAATCAAGTGTTATTGGATAACATTGATTATTTATTTTGACCTAATTTGATTAATTCAATAATTACATAAGAGCTTAATTGTAAATCATAATTATCTCTACCATTTGAGAAAATTATGGCAATTGTAAGTATGTAATAATATGTGGTTTTGGCTTGATTTAATTGGATTATATCAAAGTGGAAAATATTTAACTATTCCATTTCATAATCCTTGGCTTAAATCAAAGTGGGAGACAGTCGAGATTAGTCACACCTAATTATACATATTTAGACAAATTGGATTAAGCACACTTAAAAGTTGATTATAACTTTTATTAATTAAAAGTTGTCTAAGTTTTGCTATAAATAGCAAGCTTAAGAAAGGTTTTAGTTACAAGTACAAGAACAAGTATAAGCAAAAGCAAAAGCAAAAGCAAAAACTTGAGTAAGTTATACACAAGTAATTCTTATGAGATTAGCCTAAGTTAGAGAAGTGTTTAGAGAAGCCCTTGAGGTCTCTAAAACATTTCATTTATGAGAAATCAAGATTAGATTTTGAAGTGAAACTTGCTAGCATTGGAAATCAAGGTTGGATATTAAAGTCAAATTTGCACACCTTAGCGGTTCTCCATCAATTTCAACAAAGGAGAAGTAGATTGGATCTTGCATCAAACTTACTAGGTAATGTTTGATCTTCTCATAAGCTATTTTTATTTTTGTATTAGATGCATGATCACATAGCTTAATGTTTAAATAAGGCTAATCAATTGTGTTATGATACTTTAGAAGTATAAACACAATATGCTTACATATTAGGTCAAAGATGTTCATGTTGGACATGGAAAAATTAATAAGAGTTTAGAACTCTAGATTAAAGCTTAGAGTTATAGCTATTATTCTAGATTCACTTGACCGCCTTTATGCGAACTAGAATTATTCATGAGATATTTCTAATAAGGATTCTAAAATGATTTGTGATTAGACTCGAACAAATGTATATAAGTATTTAGAATACATGTATGGTAGTTGTAAAACATGTGTTAATGGTGGTTATGAAGTTAAAATTAGATTTTAAGTGTATTTTGAAGTATTGGGAGAAAATTGGAAGTGTTTATTAATGTTTTGAAAATAAAAATCACTTATTGTCTGATCTGCTTCGCGACACAGAGCTGCGCATCACGACACAAACCCTTTCACATCGTGACGTGTCACCATTCATGTTCAGCAGGCTCTCGACATTTTGGGTGGCGTCGCAACTCCCAAACACATGCGTCGTGACTCCCAGAGCTTATTCATACTAAAACTTATTTTTCTCTGTTCCGTACTTCGATTGGGTCCCCTTTTTTTCTACGGACTCGTATCGGAATGTAGTTTCACATAAAAATATTTTAAAATACACATATCCTTGATATTCATGGGTTAGACCCATTTCCGCTGCAATATTTTAAAATACATATATCCTTGATATCTATGGGTCCCCTTTTTTACAAGTACAAATACAAGCAAATTCTTAGTGATATTAGCCTAAGTTAAAGAAGTGTTTAGAGAAGCTTTTGAGACCTCTACAACATTTCATTTAGGGGAAATCAAGATTGGATCTTGAAATGAAGCTTGGTAGCATTGGAAACAAGATTGGATCTTGGAGTCAAGCTTGCACACCTTGTAGGTTCTCCAACAATTTCAAAAAATGAGAAGTAGATTGGATCTTGCATTAAGCTTACTAGGTAATATTTGATCTTCTCCTAAGCTATGTTCATTTATGTATTAGATGCATGATCACATAGCTTAATGTTGAAATAAAGCTAATCAATTGTGTTTTGATACTTTAGAAGTATAAACATAACATGTTTATAATTTAGGTCAAAGATGTTCATGTTGGACATGGAACAATTAATAAGAGTTTGGAACTCTAGATTAAAGCTTGGAGTTATGGCTACCATTTTAGAATCACTTGACCATCTTTGGGTGACCTAGAATTGTTCATGAGATATTTCTTATTGGGATTCTAATTTGGTTTGTGTATTAGATTCAAAATTTACGCAAATGCGTATTTAGAATAAATTTATGTTTTTGTAAAAATACTTGGTGTTTTTGTAAAAATATTTGGTATTTTTGAAAAAAATTGATTTTTATTCTATAATATGTGTTGATGTTAGTTTTGAAATTAAAAATTAATTTTGTGTGTTTTTGAAGTGTTTAGAGAGAGCCAGAAGAAATTAGGGTAAAATACCCTAATTTCTTCATCTCACTGGAAAGTGAGGTGAATGAAGTAAGCAAAAGAAACAATTGAAAAAAAATATTGATGCGTGCTATAGTGACAAGCGCATTGTAGCGCGCAATGTAGCACGTACAGTGCGTGCATCACTATAGCGCGCGCGGGTACGAGCTACGCGCGCTGATTTTATTTTCTTTCGTTCAGGAGCTTTCAGACTCCGATTCAGCCCTGATTTTTTCCTATACACTCATAATGAAATATAGTATTTATTAATTTTTTAAAAAAATTACACCCATACTTGACATCTACGAGTTAGACCCATTTCCACTGCGCGGGGTACCGATCCAACCATGAGAGTTCCACAACTACACCAACACATTTAACACGTATAATTTCATTAATTCCTTTAATTTAGCACATTTATAAAATAATGATTATATTTATGTTTTCATTGCGCTTTTTATTTATTGTGTAGGTAAAATATTGCTTTGGATGCTCAACAAGAAATATGGATATGATATCTGAATTCCAAGACCAGAAACCCAAAAGAGTGTGGCAACTATATTCAAATCAGACTTGGAAATCATTCACCCTGTTTAGATTGGCGACCGAATGAGCTTATGAACATGTAGTAGTAGTATTGTAATAATAACAATAATATATATATATATATATATATATATATATATATATATATATATATATATATATATATATATATATATATATATATATATAATATACATATAATATATTTTGGACGACCCACCAAGATTTTATATATATTATAATATATTAATATACTATTTAAAATAAAAAGAAAAAATATGTTTGCAAATGGCAAACACAATCGTGCCTGCAATATGCAAGAGTGGTGCCGAGCACCTCAGTTTCCTCAGCATCTTTCATATGGCTCTCTCTAAAATTTTGTGAATGGTTTCAACTCTTGTGTGTTTTATTTTTTAAGATTGTTATAATTTCTTTTTAATTCAATAATAAAATTATGAGTGTTTTTATTCAAATCATAAGTAGCTATTTTCATCTTGCCGGGTAAATGGTGAAGTTCTTTATATGAAAATATAGAGTAATCTTATTTATATTATAATATATAAATTATAACTCATATATTAATATTTATTTAAATTTGGATTAATTATGACAAACATTGTTACCACATATATGACTGATTTTATTTATTTGATATAATTGAGTACATAACTAGATTTTTTATAAACAAATGTTATCACCGTATTTATGGTTAGTTTTATATGTTTTGACATAATTAATTTCTGAAATAAATTAATTGCATAATAATAATAATTTATATATATTATAAAAAATAAGATTTCTCTAAATTTGAAATGTTAAAAGTGGATCCCCTTTTGAAATGTTGCAGTTCATATTAAATTTGTCAACCAAACAATTCACTCTTTTTTATTTTTACTCGAATTATTATTTTATCTTATTAAATCTATCATGTAGATCGATCTCGGATTTACCTGGTTATTTTATTATTTCAACACTAATACATTTGAGAGTAAATAATCACTTTATGAGTGGGTCAATTATCTTTTGATAGATATGATATCTATCACACATTTATTATAATGTAATGACAAATACAAAATATATGTCATAAAATTTCTGTTAAGATAACCTCTTTTTTTAGTAGTATATACATGATAGTTCAGATATGTCAAATAACATTACATATTAAGATTAAAACCACAAATATTATCAATTTTGTCCTAAAGATAATGAAAATCTGAAATATATCAAAAAAAAAATTAACGATGGGGCATAAAACAGAACAAGATTTTAATGAGAGAGATTAGATTTATAGGACGAGATAATTTTTTAACTCAGTAAAAAAAAAGAACGGGATATTTTTGTCCCGCTTATATAAACATGACCGGACTAAAATTAAATCTCTCCCATCCCCCACAACATTCAATCCAACTTGTTGCATGAGAATTGGCACTTGGGAGGCACAGTGGCACATTGACAAGTGTATATTATTCAGAGACAAACTGGAAATCTAAACACATATTCAGGAAGATTGCCAGATCAAACTATCAACTTGAATATAATTTGTCTGAACAAGCAAGTTATTATATCTCTAACCAGAGTCAAATTATGCACAATTAATATTCGTATAACAAATTTAGTTCATACTTCATAGTTTCTTAAATCACCCAATATTAATTACCTGTATTTCATGTATAGCAAGAATACAAAAGAAAATTAACCGATTGATGGAACTCTATGTTATTGGTACAGATGCGACCCCATAATTAGAAAATAATTATAATGCTTATCAAAAACACACAATGTAGAACGGATCGTCGCTGTAATATACCGGGTTATGCCGGCACTCATTATTGCGACAAAAGAATGTAAATCCATTTAATCTACTGGAATCCTCATTCATTACCACAGTTAGTAATAGGGGATTACAGGGGGAGGAGGAGATGCATATGACACTCCTATTATAGGTGGCAATGGATTGTTATCATAAGAAGGTGGCGGCGGCGGCGATGGTGGCGGTGATAATGGTAGGGGTGGTGGGGATGCATATGAATACTGAGTGGATGGCGGTGGAGGACTTTGGTGATACCATGAGGGTGGATTATAATGGCCCGGTGTTGGTATATGCGGTGATGGCATTGACTCAGGGCTTGGTGGTGGGGGTGGTTCTGGAATGTCACACCCACTTGGCGGCGGAGGTGGTGGCGATACATGATGATATTCAGGAGGTGAACTTCCTCTCTTGGGCGGGTAATGCTCTACTGGTGCTGGTGGAGTTGCTGGGGGCTCGTCTTTCGGTGGAGGAGCACCAGGAGTAAATTCCATTGGGGCGGCGGTGAGTAAGTATTATAACTTGGTGCAGGAACCTCAGCAGACTCCCCTGGTGGTGGAGGTGGTGAATAGTAATTAACAGGCGGTGGTGGTGGTGGAACGTAATAAACCGGTGGCGGTGCATAATGTGTACTTGGAGATACTTTCTTTGTAGGTGGCGGCGGAGTATTATGGTAACGACTAGGTGGTGGACTGGGGGTGAAATTGTAAACTGGTGGAGGCGGTGGTCGAAGATGCGTTCTTGGCGACTCCTTATGAGTTGGAGGTGGTGGTGAATGGAAAAATTTTGGGGGAGAAGCTGGTGGAGGATGTGATCTTGTTGAAGGTGATGACTTTGAACTAGGCCCTGGTGGGGATGGACTAACAGTTGGTCTAGGCGAATGAGTTGGACGTTGTGCCGGTGGCTTTACAACAGGAGGTTTTCTCTTTGGTGATGGATGTGATGATCTTGGCACAGGTGCTGGTGAACCGCCGCCGCCACCACCTCCGGCTCCACCACCACCTCTGGCTCCACCACCACATTTTAACTTGCTGCAGTCCACAGGACGCGCAACCTCCGAAGAACATTCTTTGGAAGAACGCTGATCCGCCTTGCCAGGAATACAATTATTGGTACCATTGCTAACCACCCTTCCTCCAGCAGCAGTAGCTGCACAACTTGGTGGTTCTCCCGTAAAATAGTTGAATGAGTAGGTGAAGTTTTGCAAGTTTGGCAGCTGGCACACGCTAGATGGTATAACTCCAGTGAAGCTATTGTGGGCAACATTAAGCTGTTCCAGGCTCTTCATATTGCTAATACTTGATGGAAGGGAACCCTGTAGATGATTGAAGCTCACATCAAACACTGTCAGATTCTTAAGCAGTCCAATCTGAGGCGGCAAACATCCCGTCAGGTTATCATTCATGAGAATGATTTCGTTTAATGTATTGCCCATCTTTCCAATGCTACCGGGAATGCAACCCCCAAGATCATTATTAGCAAACACTAATACAGAAACCGGAGAGTTTCCAAGATTCTCTGGGATTCCAAAGCGGAACCTGTTGTCGTTCAGGAAAATGGCATCTAGATCCTTGTCAAAGAGCTGTGACGGAACAGAACCTTCAAACTCATTGAACCGAAGGTCCAAGTACTTGAGTTTTGGAAGAGAAAGAACCACATTAGGAAACTTGCCAACCAAGCGATTGTTACTAAGATCGAGCTCGTAAAGCAGCTTCAAGCGGCGGAAAGTTGCGGGCACAACTCCGCAGAATCTGTTGGAGTTGATATGGAAGATAGCAAGATCTGTGAATCTGCCGAGTTCTGGTGGAAGATAGCCTGCAATATCAGCATGGTTGAGGTCAATGCTTGCAACAACCCTGAGGGAAGAATTGAATGGAGATCTAGAACAAAATACTCCCATGTACGAGCACACATCGGAGCCGTTCCAGTTGGACGTAAAGTTGAATGGGTCTGAAAAAATGGCTGCTTTCCAAGCTTGCAAAGCAATGTAAGCTTCGCGTAGTCTTGGATTTTCAAACCTGAGGTTTGGATCAACAACTATATATGACTCTTCATCCTCGTGGGCTGCAGAGCAGATCCGGAAGAATAAAGATGAAGTTGAGGAAAGCAAGAAAAGAATCAAAAGTAGTCGAGGAAGAGACATTGGAGGTGTTGTGTGACAATGGCAGAGCCAGAAAAGAAAGTCACATGAAGGGGAGATTTTTTTTTCTCATGAAATACGCTGGAGAGTGTGCCATCTCCATCTCCCTATGTTTTGTTTTTATAAAGCCCTTTTTTTCCCAGCTAGCCGGTGCCTTGTATCCCTTTTTTTTTTTTTTTAACCTCACTAAATTGTTTATTGTTTATAGTTTTTTACTATTGGTTTTTCGCAAAATGACAATGAACCCAGGGCATTCATTTGAAAATTTTGTTACTTTATTCTTACAAAATTATGACATGATGGCACGTCTAGTTGGATATTTAAAGTAAAGAGCAAAACCTGACCCAGACCTCATTGAAAGTGTCATTGACTCAGCATCCTTGAAGATGAATCAGCTCTTACCATTATGAATTTAAGAACGTGCCAGCCACTGTCTTTATCTGTTAACCCGGTTACTTTGATCCTAGGAGTTATGTTGGATATCAAGAATAACGCGGCATATAATTATGTCCGACAGTTTGTATTGCTCCAACTACAACAAATAAAGACTCGTTTCTTGTTCCATTTGATGCGAAATAAAATGCCTTGCTGCTTCTTAGCTTTATTTATTATTATTATTTTTTATTGTCTACCTCCTTCTAATATTGAGTAGACCACCAATCAAGCCCCTAGTTACGGTAATGAACATAGTCCTCTTTAAATTTGCAGTAAAAAAAACTGTCAGATATCACCATTTTGAGTGGTGTAATGAGAAAGGTTATTGGACTTGATTCAGTCTTTTGCGCGAAGTTTTGGACAATTTCTGATTAGTAATTATAAAATACTTAACGCACCATCCAAAATCTTAAATATTTCAGTGAGGGAAAAATATCGTAGATGAAAAATAGAGGTGGGTTTTATTTATTTATTTATTTATTTATTTTTAATTGTTTAAATTCAAGATTACCCGAGAGGACATGGGTCCCATATATACACTGTCTGCACGATCTTTTTAAAGAGCTTTTTACTTGAATGTTTTCAAAATGAAAACGCGTTTGCCATTGATTTAGGTTTGGACGGTTTGTAATTTGTTTCATAGAGAATATCAAAAGCTTTCCCCCTGCTTCATGAAATTTGGTTTTGTATTTGTTGTACACATTTCTCTAAACATAATATAGGTTGTCTTGTCTATCTCAATTCTCAACTCCCAACAGACGTGTCAACATAAACTGATATGTCAATAAACACACAACAATTCAAGGCGATACAAGGATCCACGTGTGATCTCACAATCCAGCAATTGAATATCAAGTCAACAACTCAGTTTTGTTTAAATAAAAATTAATAATAATAAATCATTTCAAACTCACAACGTTCTCTCATCAAACTAGCAAGCTAACAATTACGGATTTTATAAATCTATTAAACAGAATCGATGTCTTCTAAAATCCTATCTCAATTTTGGAATGGGCCAATAGACTCGAGTATATTAGTTGCGTCACCAATAACTGGTTTCCACATTTCCTCCAAATATTCTTCTTTTCCTCTGGATACGCAAAAATCTGTCATCTCGTATGAGTTTTTATTTCATCCAACTAAATACAAGCTTAAATTCCAAGCGCTCGATACATTTGGCAACTACCTCTGCAGTCCAGCCTCAGGAGGTGAAATCATACACCAAGCTTGACAGCGTTGAAAACTAAAAAGGAAGAAAAAAAAAAAAAAAAAAAAAAAAAAAAAAAAGAAAGCAACAAATTACTCTAATAAACCATACATGTATAAAGATATACACAAGCCATACAGCTAGCTATTAAAAATATGTCATTCTGTTAGATGCCACCAAATAGATTCACCACGGTAACCAAAATTTGTTGGAAGAAAACAAAGACCCCCCCCACTCCGAATTCCATTGCCATGCTGATTATGCTACTTTGACATTTTTTCTGGGCATGCGGATGACTTAAGTTCAATTAACACGATTGCCTATCTAGCAAAAAGAAACACCTGTAAGCAGTGTGCTTACACACCACTTTTTTTGTATAATTTATCATACAAATGCATCAGGAGGAGCTTCTTCTGGAATCTGATACAAAACCGAAATAATTATCAGGGAGCCTGTCAAACTATTTAAGAGGCTAAAATCAGTTTAAATAAAGGAGAAAGCAATAAGTATTCCTATCCAGCAGCAATAACATTTATTAGACTACTATATAGTTCACTTTCCCAGTTCCTTTCCTTTAGATGGAGTAGCAATTAATGCAAAAACAGCCAATAGGAAAGCAATAGTATGTTTCTAATACCCCAAGCTACCTACAAAAAAGAACTATACCATTTGATCCCTCTATCAGCCAAAAAAGTTGAATAAAATGTATCATAGAGGGATTTTACATTGACTCTATATGACGTATTTCCAACCCTTTACCACTTTATTCGGACATGGAGTCGAGAGTACTTTTTTAAACTTCAAAAACACGAGTGCTGGATCATAAATCTATCTATTATCTTATATATATACACAGATTGAACTATAACATATAGATTCACACCTAATATATTTCTATACTAATATCTTTCTATACATAGTAATGGAATGGGGATAGGAAGTGAAGATAAAACTTTACATGGGAGGTGAAAGGGGGCTGAGCTGTAAACAAAATTAAAATCAGACAAATTATTGCACAAATAAAAGAAGATGTTTGGTAATATCTAAGACACTCTTCAGAATCTCCTCGTAAAAACCCAGTTTAAGAAAATGTAAAAATAAAGTCCTGTACCTCTCCAGGAATCCATCTCTCTTTAAACCAAACACTTGTATCCCCTGAAACAGTTTCACTTTGAGAATTCTCCCTATAAAATCAATAGGACAAGCCAAAAATAATTATAGGCACATGAAGGAAATTTGAAATTAACATACGGATGCCAGTTTATCAACTCCAACAATAACAAAATCAATATAAAAGCATATAGACTGTACCCACCAGTAAAGAGCAGAAATTCATTTTTCAGCATTCTATCAAAACCGATAACAGGTAACTATGAACAAGGGTCAAGACAGTGAAAAGATGTGATCTCTACTATTTTGATGTCTGGTGCAACTCTAGGTAAATTATCGTAATAATTGAAGTTTCAAGCTCAAACCAGTAGATTAATATGGAGTCATTAAAAAGTTTATAATAGAAAAATCTATGCTGTTAAAGGCGTCGTCTTGGGAGGAATTTTCACACAGCCGCCAGCGGCACTTGGCCATGCCTTAGGTGTTGTAAATTATGATTCCTTATATATTTGATAAAATTCTGCATGTTTGACTAGCCAACCCGCCCTTTCACTGGTTAAAGGCGGCGCTTGGGCGGTGCTTAAGCAGTGTTTGGGCGGGTTGAACTACTAAAAAAGCCTTGCCCTGCCAACCACCTTTGAGGATTTGACAGCATAGAAAAAATTTACCAAAGTTTCCATAAGGATTAGATTAGATTTTCAATGAGAGATACTTAAACCACGATAACATCTTGAATTGTAGCACATAAATTCCTAAATTATTAAAACTCTCCTATTGGCTTAAATATAACAACTTCTCAAGTAACTTACACAGTCTGAAAGTTTGTTGTTGCTTGCTCAGCTGCAGTTGGAGTTGAAACAGGCCCACCGGAGGGAGTAGAGCACTGGTTACCAAATGAAAAAGGACTAGTATTATGTGGTGCAAATGCTGGAGCAGAAATTTTATCGCTTCCAGCACCTACTACACGATTGTTGCCGAAGCTTGTCGTGCCATTGATAAAGGGACTTCTGATTGTCTGGGATGGAAATTGGCTCCCAAAGAGACCTGCCAAATGACTAATAGTCAGAAGCTATATATAGATAAGAGCTGGAACAATACATATAACAAAATCTTCACAGTACCAGCACTTGCAGATGGCAAATTGTTTGTTCTGAATGCACTTGAAGTCTGGCTGGAATTTGGAAAGGAATTTGGTTGCCCATAAGCATCATTTGATGGTGTAGAGGGCCTAAGAATAATTGATCAACAGAGTTAGTTAAAGCCTAAATGCCAGATTGGAAACAAGGTATCATGAAGTAATGTGAAACTTCAACAATGTGAATATCCAAAAAGTAGGCAACAAGCCAACAGATAGGTTTCCATGAACATTAGAGCAAAAGTTCAAATGATAGGAGTAATTCTTGCCTCAATCCCAAACCCATATTAACCGATGAGCCTAGTTCACTAAAACTGGAGAGTGAAGGAGCGGCACTATTTTGAGGAGTTGGAGAGAATGCATTCGGGATGGCTGAAGGAAATGCACTTTGGCCGGCAAGAACAGAATTGAAGGGCCCTGTATAGGGATTCCGAAGTAGGTTGTCGAACTCCATTAACTTGGAATTGAGTAGATTCCTCTCTCTCTCAACCTGTGGCAATATGAGTTCAATCAGAGAATTTGTAGAGAAAGTAATGCATCCCTTCACAAATTAAGTAATGACCGATCCAACTAGCATAGTATTGTCTCCTTTGGGCTACACAACATGGATGGATTTCAAGTCCAAACCCTGTACCCTCACGACTTTGTTCTTAGCACCAAGGATTTTAAGCCCTTGGCCAACCTAAAAAGCCTCATGCTAGTTAAGGAGGGTCAACTACTTATAAGCACATGCCCAAGCTGAATCTCAAACAGTGTGGGATATTACAATCCACCCCCTTGAGCTCGACATCCTTGTCGGCACATTGGTTAGATTAGCGAGCTCTGATACCAATTGTTACGCCGGCTCAACTAGCACGATATTATCCGTTTTGGGCTATACAATAGGGATGGATTTCAAGCCCAAACCCCGCACCCTTACAATTTTGTTCTTGGCACCAAGGATTTCAAGCCCTTGGCCAACCCAAAAGGCCTCATTTAATTACGGAGGGTCAATTACTTATTAGCACATACCCAAACTCAATTCCAAACGATATAGGATATTATAAATTATCAAGATCTACCATAGCCATTAACATATCTCATTTAAAATAGACATAAAAGAGCACACTTTCATCTAATACTAGTTAACAAATCATTCCCACCAAGTCTATTTTCTTTTACTTCTTTTTTTTTTTTTTTTTTTTTTTTTTTTGGGGAAATCCCACTAAAGCGTTACTTCTAAATAAATCAAAATCACAGAATGTAACATTTACTACTTCATTGGCATTCCTTTAAAATAGTTAAGTAGCAAGATACAATCTGCTTTATGATTACATGAAAGCAAAGCATTTGTATTAAATACTCTACCACCGGCTAATAATAACCTAGAATATTCATTTATCCCCAACAATTAAAAGTAACTTGAAGTAATAACTCTTGAGAAAGAAATTGCAACCATGCATAAATTGAATTTCAAAAACTGCAGAAATGTGACATTAAATTATGCTATAAACATTTATGAACATGCAATAGCAGAAGTGAAAATATACATAAAATATCCTTACTATAGACTCCAAGCTCAACCCACGCTTAGCATCATCATATGCTGCAGCTCGCAACTCTTCATAGCTGATGTCGCCAACAATATCACATGGAGCACTGCAAAGAAATAACTTAAAATTTAGACCACAACGGGTCCACCCAAAAGGACTCATGTTGTTTGAGAAGGGGCTCATCATATATAGCCCAACAACCACTTCTAACCAGGTGATCTGGGACTCTAACACCCCTTATCCCTGGGTGCTGGACGCACTCTATCATAAACTTCAATTTCCAAGTTGCTACTTGGTGCTCATCTGTTAAATATTTATATGAAAAACTATACTGAAACTGAAAGGAAAAGAAACAATCTTTACTTCACCAAGTGACAGTGGTATTTATAATACATTAATACTGTCAAGATTTGACCCCTTCAAGAGCCACATTTGCAAATGTGTCCACTACAGGATCACCTTGGTTAAATGAACGAAAACCAAATAATCATGTTCACTGACCCTTTCTATATTGTTCCAACAAGTTTAAAGCCATCATTTTACAAAATATTGAAGCTTCTGGCAAAGCTGATCCTCTACATTCAAAATATCAGAGAACCTCACAAGTACAATTTACTCATAACTTGATATCTTACCAACACATTTATAAACCCATAAAATTCAAACCAAATCATTTACAGCAGAAATAGGACCAAAGTACAGAAATTTGAATTTCAAATGACAGTGAATGACGCAATAAGAAAATCATACTTTTTCCAATGGCCATAGCACGTAAGCTTCCAAAGTGGTCTCTCATGCTCAAAATCTTCCGCAATTATGTGTTTACAAGAGTTTGGATCTGTGCACCTTTGATAGACACAATTTACATTCTATCAGGCAAACTTAGAAGAAGACTGGACAATTAAGTGCAAAGCTACAAAGCTGCAACAAGTACTTATGAATTGCTGATTGGGGTTGATTGTCAGGTTGTCGAGATGCTGGAGCACCACCACTAGGAATGGGTGAGAACCGGGTCCATTTGTTTTCAAAAGGCTGAAATACAGATAAATTTAATATCACAACAAAGAAAACATAGATGCACTAAAGCCTTATAAACTCTAACTCAACAAAGTAGAGAAAAGAAAATGCCACTCTTGACCTTGACTAGCAATGTCAATGATCTTATAAAATATGTAAAATAGAAAGCTTTCTTGCAACTGTTAGTAACTTATTTAGGAGAATAACAAACCTTAAACTGGTTCTGTTTATTACCAAAATTGTTATTATTATTGGTCCCTTTAGACTGAGGGTTGTTCTGAACACCAAATCCGAAAGGATTGGGCTTCTGCGGCTGCTTCTGCTGATGCTGAGCACCAAATGCATTAGATTTAGGCTGTTGCTGAGTAACATGAAGATATTTACATCTTTCACCATACTGACAGCTGCAAAAGAAGAAGCAGAACTATTACGATCCCATTGAAAGCAAGTTCTTATAGTGATCATGATTGATTATCAGTAGTCGAAATTTTAATTGAATAAAAAGAAAAATAAAAAATAAAAAATAAAGAAGATGATGAAATTAACCTGCCACGTTGAAAGTTTCTGCAGGGTTCTTTCTTGTAATTCATCTTCCGAAACTGAAAGAGCGGTCGTGTTGAAGCTTTTCACTTTCACCGGCACCGCTCTTTGTTTTCGAATTGCAAAAGCCCCTAATTGTCGATGCCTGGTCTTTACGGGCCTAAGAGTATAAAGCCTCAAATCCAATTACAATTGTGACCCCCTTTTAAAATATAATTTACACCACTTTTTTTTTTCTACGGGAATTCATTGATAAAAGACAAACTACAAAAATAATTCAAAATTTGGAGGCAAATTCTCAAGCCACACATAAAAATGACCAACACTAACATCAAACTCTATGAAATTACAAACACTCAAAAAATAATCTCTATACACTCAAAAGGGAAGTGAATTAGGTATTGACAAAATATTATGAAAATTTAAATTTTTTTTCGATTTTACGTTACCAAGTTAATAATTTTACCAATTAAGTTTATATCAATTTTCTCAATCACAATATATTACAAAAATGCAAGTTATTAAATAATATGCAAATACAGAATATAACTTGTAATAAAAAAAAAATAGGAATAGAGAAAATGACATCAGATTTATAGTGGTTTGGCTAACTTTTTGCCTATGTCCATTCTCCAAAGCCACGCTTGAAGCTTTTCACTATGTCAAGTTGAATTCACAACTTACACGGAAGTTTTTCGTGGCTCACTTCAAACCAAGAATTTTTCGTGGTTCATCCCAAATCTTTTAC
>SKCR01027470.1:0-71045 GCA_019454045.1 Zanthoxylum bungeanum | reverse complement strand
AAAGCTATTAGAGAGAAGTTGTGCTTATATATGATTGCTCATATGTAGATGGGTAAGAGTTATAAGGATAAAGCCTCTCTCTACGTGCGCGCGCAGGGGGGTGCAAATCAAAATCCAAACAGGCTTGGTTCATGTGCACCCGCGCGTCATGCATACACGAATGCCGGACCAAATTGTGCGGGCCCGGCCTAGCCAATTTTTGCTAGTCTCTTTATTTTTCCAAGACTTTTGAAGTTCCATAACAATTAATTTAATTAGCTTGGTGGTTACTATATGTGAAAGGCCTTCCATTTATGAGATTTAATTGGCATGTTAATTTCCTTTAAATGGGCTGTGATTTTCGGTTTTTGTGAATACACAACACAGAGAACAGAACACAATATATACAAGGAAAAATTCGTTTTAAGCATTTCCCTCGGTTTTCGTCTATTTTGTTTTTTAGAAGAGTTTGAACACTTTGTGGTTCGTTGGAAACGGGTTTTGGTGGTGCCCATACTCGTTCATTTTTCGTTGCATCCTGGGAAACAATCGTCTCACGTTCAACTGTACCTACGGTAGGGGACGAATTTGTTTTAAGGAGATTGTTAACATCAACAAGCCTCGGAATAGTGAAGCAGTGGTTCGGTCAGAGGCTTTCATCAGTGTTAGGATCATCACGTCAATGGCTGATTTCAATGTCCGCTCGCCTGGGTCTGCCTCCGCTCACCAAGGTCTGCCTCCGCTCGTCAGGGTCTGCCTCCGCTTACCAAGGTCTGCCTCTGCTCACCAGGGTCTGCCTCCGCTCGCTAGGGTCTGCTCTGTGGGTCTGATCTCAGGGTCTGCTGCGTGGGTCTATCGTTAGGGTCCGCTTTACTCATCAAAGGCTGAGATTAAGCGTAATTCGGATTTCCCAATTACCATGAAATAATTGTAATATTTCTATTACATTAAGTATTAGGAGTCTACTGGTCATTAGGGACATCCACGGTTGGTACAGCTCGGAGGCAGAAGCAAGAGAAGGCTCATAGATAGAAAGATGGACGTCTTTCAAGACAGTGACACCTTGTAGTTAGGCAGCAACCACGAGGATTCTGGAAGTTATACCTTCCCAGAGAAATTCAAAATTGATGTTAGGGCACTAAAGCCAAAACATATAAACAAGGTTCATCTGAGATTCCTCCCATATTCCTTGGCCTACCCGAGATATGACTGAAGCTTCTTCTTCTCCAACTCGAAAGTGGCGAGCCTTTGATTGGCTTCCTCTAACTCTTTCCATAGTCTGCTGACCTCAGCGGCCTTTTCCCTAGCCGTGACAAGTTCGGCTTCAAGTTTCACGACCCTCTCGTCAGCCATGACCTTCTCAGCACGAAGGCGAGAGCTCTCTCCCTCAAGAATCTTGTTAGTAGCGATCAACTTTCCTTTGTTGGGTTGCCTTTTTGAGCTGTCACTAATACCGTTGGAGCATTAGTAGTGCTAAGAATGTGAACTAGAGGAGATCACAATGCCTTGCTCGTCCACACTTCCTACAACGTGCGTATGTCATTTTTGACCAGACATCTACATGGGTTAGACCGCAGAGTTAGTATGTCAGCCTTATACTACAAATAAGATCATTAAAGTCATAGTTCTAGCATCTTAAAGTTTCAATCATCAGATTGTCTCTACCCTAACCATAGGCTACACCTACAAATTCATAGAGCATCCCAAGGTCATCCAAAAACCACATGCACTAACCCAACTACTTAAGCACAATCTGAAAGATCTAAATCTCTATTTCATACAAGTCTACCAAAGAACACCTTAAAGCACACATTCAAGAATAGAAGCAAAGCAATGTTATAAATTTGTAGGAAGTTATTAATGTCAAAATCAAGGAGAAGTTTGGAGATACTCACACCGAATGAGGTTCGACGGAGTACGACGACAGGGATCGAAACAAATAATAATGACAGTTGACAAATCAGAGAAGACGGATTCGAAACTCATTAGAAAAAACTTTGAAGGTTGAAAGTGCAACATGTTTCTTGGCATGGAAAAACTCTCTTTATATAGCCACACACCTCAACTGTTGGATCTAGGAAACCTGAGATCAACGGCTAGGGACTTTGATGACTCTTCTTATGGCGTGAAAAGCATAAATGTTACAGCCCAAGACATTTAAGATGATGAGATGAGCTGTCACTCGATGTACTTTGAAATTTCAAATTGGCGTCAGACTAGATCGTATTAAAAAAAGGGCTCTGGAAATCAATCGTGCTCGCTAATTGCAACGAGTTTACACTATGCCAAAGGCATGCTAGAAGCTGTGGGATGATATTATGGGAAAAAAAAAATCAGTATCAGATTCGACCCGACTATGAGAAATAAACCCACCAACACCAAAAGACCCAATAGAAAGGTCTAGATCTCAAGGCCTAGAGCAGGCTCAGCTCGATTGTATCATGGAATACCACATCAGTCTCACCAAAACCGTCGAGGCAACTGTAGGCATTGCATTTTTGCATATCAGCCCGATGATGAGTCTCGTATGGAGACACTACCTCTTTAGTTATGAAAGTCGCGGGAAACGGACGTTGGAAGGGTAAAGTTGGAAATTAACATTTTGTCAGATTTAACTCGCTTGTTGGACCTCTGTTTTAAAACACACCAAACCCATTAAAACACATCTCACAAATTAAATAATTAAAATATTTAAAACACATCTCACAAATTAAATGATGAAAACCAATTAAAATTAAACTTAAATTAAATTAAATCACATTCACCAATTAAATTGAACTTTAAATTAAATTCCTAATTTAAATAAAACACATTCCTAAATTAATTAAATCACCTACCTAAATTAAATAAATCATATCCTTAACTAAAAAGAACAAATCAAATCAATTCCCCTAATTAAAAGATTTCCTTATCATATACTAAATTAAAAGATATCCCCAATTAATACACAAATCTTATTCCTTCCCCAACAAGGTAAAATCCATCCCCTTGCCTATAAAAATAACCCCTCTCCACACATTCAAACCCTGGCTGGCTGATTCCCACAAAAACACAAAGGAAAATAACCTAGCTCATACATCTCTCTCACACGCCTAAAGCACTCTCTTAAGCCTCCATTGCACGCCCAAGCATCCCCCTGAAGCCTCCATTGCCGCACCTTCAAGATCCAATAGCCTCCATTGCCGCACCCTCCCTCCATCAATCAACACCCTTCACGCCCAAGCCCTAAACTTAACCCTCCATTGCCGAGTTCCAGCCCCCATTCACAGCCCTAAAACACCCTCAAATAAACCTTATTCACAGCCCTAAAGTCGCACTAAACACCCTCTAAACACAGCCCTATTCGCAGCCCCAAAACAGTCCCTGAAAAAGCCCCCCCACTGCACCTTGAACTGCCGCATCTTCACCTTCTGTTCTGGTCAGTTTTTGTTGCGACTTTAGCCAGCAAAACAGCCCTAAAATCACCTAGAAAACCCCTAAAAAATCTCCATAAATTTCCCTAAAAAACCATTAAAAACGCAACCCCCTAAGCCACCAAAATCACTCAAAACAGTCCACTAAATCACCAAGACAGCGACCTGAAACGTAGCAGCGAAACGGACTTGAAACAGCAGCCCGAGCATCAAAACAGCGAGGAAAGACATTGAGTAGACAAATCGGAAAAGCATCGGATCAATCTCCCTTCCAACGGACGTGTAACGCCCTTTCTTAGACGACAAAAGAGGTTAGACCTGAGGGCACCCTTTTTTACTTATCTTCTTTATTTTTGTTTTATTTATTTTGATATATAATTGCATGAGAGTCGTTTGAGGCATGATGTGATTGTTGGATGAGCGGGATATGTGTTCCCTTTTGTGGTATATCGGATGGAAACCCGGACGTAAATTCCATAGCCGATTCCGAATGGACGGTAGTATGGTCTGCACTCGGGATACAATGTCACGTACCACTTAAGATACACATATCTCGTCTCATCCGAATTTGTATTTGAGCATGTTATAGTCTTTAGGTTATTCGTTTATTATTTAAAGCATGGTATAATTTAGTTGTTATTTATTTGTTAAAGCATATTTAGGTTGTTCCTTATGCATATTATTAGTTTATGATGTGTTAGGATAATGATTTATACATGTTGCTTTAATGATTCAATATGCTCGTTGTATTACATTGCGTGGAATTATTTGGATGAAAGCATGTTAGATCTAAGTACCCTTGAGCATGATTATTGAGTAGACTTGGTTAGTTCATTGCATAAATTATATCATCACAAGTGACATAAGTAAGGGACCATTCCGAACCCAACGGTTTGAGGTCTTCCTTGCGAGGGGTGAGTGCGGCCTTAAATCTTTGTCCTGGTTCACACCGGGTGGCGACTCCATGTTATCTCGTACTTATCAACTAGGCCGCGAGCCTAGAACAGCGTCGCCCAGGTTCTGTTGTCTACAGTCTGGCGACTCCACTGGGGATTTAGAGAATCGGCCTCGAAATCATGTCTTGTGATGTGTATAATTTGTGCATTAGTTGACCATTTCTATAGTGGGTTGAGGGGGTTAATCAAAGGCTTTGTTGAAGCTAGGTGATGGTTGGGTGTCTTCCTTCACTCACTACCATTCGGGGAAAAGCTGTGAAGGCACCTAGATAAACCATTACTTGCAGCTCGTTGTGACATACTAGTTTGGAGGACTCGTTGTTTATTCCTGACACCAAGCGATAAGAGCCTAAGGGGCTTGGGTACTTAAGAGAGCCTCGCTCCACCCTCCCTCTGGGGAATCTACAACGAGAAATCCATTCGACAGTTAGTCACACACCGTAACTCGTTGGCACGTACCGTAAGGTATAAAAAAGGTGCACTCACTGGTCGCTTGAACCCTTGAGTGGGGAGTCCTAGTTGTGGGTAATCCTTCGTCAAACGAGAGCCGTTGTCCACACTCTTGTAAACCCACATGTGAACATAGTTGTATGACCTATAGGGGCCACCCTTTATGCTTTTGATAACCCCATGCATATTATGTCTCATACATCACATGCATCTCATGCATACATGCATCATGTTAACCCTCGTGTCTTTAAAGCCATCATAGATATTCGTTGGGTTAGTGATAAAAGAAGACTTGTCAAAGAAGAGTTTAGCAAACATGGATATTGGGGAAAAGAAAATCGAGAAACAGAGAAATTTACGGCGGAGATAGAAAGACCATTGGGGGCCTTCAAAAAAAAAAAAAGAGAAAAAAAAGAGAGAAAAGAAAAAAAAAGAGAAAGAAAAAAGAGAGAAAAAATTGTTTGTTTTTAGTCCTTGATAGTTAGACATAAGTCCGATGATGAAATTGATTGCTTTAGAGTGAAACTTTAGAAACGATAAACTCTTGATGTGCTTTTATCTGATACTTTGAGTGATTGATCTATGTTAGACTCGTAAGCACTTGATTATGGTTCTTAGCAGTGAAAACCTGAGTAGTTGGCAAGGTGACTAGTTGAAGAAATTGCGGGTCGATGAATGACCGCTTGCTTAGATGTCTATCCTGACTTGCTTGTGTTATGATGTGTGGTATGGTTGGAAAAAAAAAGTCTCTAAAGAAAAGAAATAAACCGCCTATAACCGATAAGCGTGAAGCTACCCATGGGCGAGTATTAGGACCACCATGAGGAGAAATGCTACCTTAATGGGTAGGTTTGTTGAAAAAAAAAATGAAAAAAAGAAAAAAAAAAATGAAGTTCAAAAAGAAAAGAGAAAAGAAAGAGAGAAAAGAGAAAGAAAACCATACCACATTGAGCACAGAAAAGCAACTGCATGCATAATTGAGACATCTAGGTTGGTTTGACCCATCGATCCCGATTTTTTGACGAAATCATTGAGTTAGCTTACCTGGGGATGAATATGCGAAGGAACCTTTGCACACACACACCTTGAGTCTAGCATAGATCATTTGTTCAAAGACTTGGATTTGAGTTGCATCGAATGTTTTGAAGGTTCTCTGGTTTCATTACTGAGCATTTTTTGAGGACAATGATATGTATAACTATTGAGACTATTTCGTAGCATGTAATATAGTATGATGATATGGAAGGCCCCACCATGTGGTTCATCTTGACCAAGTGCAAACAGCGGAGAGCAGAAAGCTAAATCAAGACTGAGAGCAACCAGTCTAACTCCTCGTGAATCCGGGACATAACAAGAAATTAAGCCATGAGACCAGAGAGGAGACTATGCAATCACCTGGAGAACTGGCGGAAGACCTAACCTAACGGAATAGGAAATTCATTCATACATGCATGCATACACATAACATATTTTGCATTCTTTTTGTGTTTGTTTTGTTTTGTATTCACAGGTTTCAAAGAAGAAAAAGAGAAAGCGGCAAAGACAAGCCAACCAGAATCATCAACATATGAGTAGTAGTTTTAGGGATGAGTCCCAGGGTTGAGGCCCATATCAGTTTCAGTTTTGGGGATGAATCCCAGAGGGTCGAGGCCCACATTGTCAGCAGTTTCGGGAAAGAATCCCAGGGTTGAGGCCCACGTCAGTATCAATCTGGGAAGGAATCCTAGGGTCGAGGCCCACTTCAGCATCAGTTTTGGGGATGAGTCCCAGGGTCGAGGCCCACATCACTATCAGTTTTGGAGATGAGTCCTAGGGTTGAGGCCCATTGCATCACAAGCTAAAAATGGCAATCCAAGAATGGAGTAGGGTTCAAGAATGAACAAGCCAAGAATGGCAATCCAAGAAATGGAGCAAAGTTCGAATGAACAAGCCAAGAATGGCAATCCGAGAATGGAGCAAAGTTCGAGAATGAACAAGCCAAGAATGGAAATCCGAGAATGGAGCAGAGTTCGAGAATGAACAAGCCAAGAATGGAAATCCGAGAATGGAGCAGAGTTCGAGAATGAACAAGCCAAGAATGGAAATCCAAGAATGGAGCAAGGTTCGGGAATGAACAAGCTGGGAATGGCACTCCGAGAATGGAATACAGTTCGGGAATGAACTAGCTGGGATTGGTACTCCGGGAATGGAAACACAGTTCGGGAATGAACAAGCCGGGAATGGCACTCCGAGAATGGAACACAGTTCGGGAATGAACAAGCCGAGAATGGCACTCCAAGAACGGAGCACAGTGCGGGAATGAACAAGCCAAGAATGGCACTCCGAGAATGGAACACGGTTCGGGAATGAACAAGCCGAGAATGGCACTCCAAGAACGGAGCACAGTGCGGGAATGAATAAGCCGAGAATGGCACTCCGAGAATGGAACGCAGTTCGGGGATGGACTACATTATAGTAACGGTTCAAGAATGGACCACATCACAGTAACGGTTCGGGAATGGACCATCTCACATCAGTTCAGTATCAGTTCTGTCGGGTATGGCATTCTGGGGGCGAGGCCCACATTGGTTTAGTATTAGTTCTGCCGGGTATGGCATTCTGGGGGGCGAGGCCCACGTTAGTTCAATATTAGTTCTGCCGGGTATGGCACTCTGGGGGTGAGGCCCACATTGGTTCAATATCAGTTTTTTCGGGTATGGCATTCTGGGGGCGAGGCCCACATTGGCTCAGTATCAGTTTTCTAGGTTCGACACTCCGAGTATGGAGACACAACATCAGTTTTGCCGAGTATAGTACTCCGGATATGGAGACACGATATTAGTTTTTCCAGGTATGGCAATCTTGGGGCGAGGCCCACATTATTATCAGTATCAGTCTTGCCGGGTATGGCACTCTGAGGGCGAGGCCTACGTTAATTCAGAATCGGTCTTGCCGGGTATGGCACTCTGAGGGCGAGGCCCATATTAGCATGGGGGCGAGGCCCATGTTAGTATCAGTCTGGGGGTGAGGCCCACATCAATATCAGTTCAGGGTCGAGGGCCCACTATATCATCACTTTTAGGATGTGACTCAGGGTCGAGGGCCCACACATCTGTTGCAATTCCGGGATGCGTCCCAGGGTCGAGGGCCCACTACATCATCATCAGAATCAGTCTTGCCGAGTATGGCAATCTAGGGGCGAGGCCCACATTTCATCAGTAGTAGTCTTGCCAGGTATGGCAATCTGGGGGCGAGGCCCATATCATTATCAGTATTAGTAAAGCCGAGTATGGCAATCCGGGGGCAAGGCCCACATTAGCATCCGTAGCAGACTTACCGGGAATGGCATTCTGGGGGTAAGGCCCACATTAATTCAGCATCAGTTCTGCCGGGTATGGCATTCTGGGGGCGAGGCCCACATTAGTTCAGTATCAGTTCTGTCGGGCGTGGCATTCTGGGGGCGAGGCCCACATTATTTCAGATAAGTTTTTGTCGGGTATGGCAGTCTGGGGGCGAGGCCCACATTGGTTCAGATCAGTTCCTACCGGGTATGGCATTCTAGGGGCGAGGCTCGCATCATCATCAGAACAGTTCAGCCAGGTACGACACTCATGGTATGGAGATATCAGATCAGCCAGGTACGACACTCCGGGTATGGAGATATCAGATCAGCCAGGTACGGCACTCCGGGTATGGAGATATCACTCTGCAACACCCTAGGCACGGGGTTAGCATTCAGAAATTTGTGGCTCTCTAGGTACAGAGGCGTCACCGCGACACCCTAGGTACGGGGTTAGCACTCAGACATTTTGTGGCTCTCTAGGTACGGAGACGTCACTGCGACACCCTAGGTATGGGGTTAGCATTCAGACCACAGCGACGCCCTAGGTACGGGGTTAGCACGCCAGGTACGACATGTGGACTATTCAGACATTTTGTGGCTCTCTAGGTACGGAGACGTCACTGCGACACCCTAGGTACGGGGTTAGCATTCAGACCACAGCGACGCCCTAGGTACGGGGTTAGCACGCCAGGTACGACATGTGGACTATTCAGACATTTTGTGGCTCTCTAGGTACGGAGACGTCACTGCGACACCCTAGGTACGGGGTTAGCATTCAGACCACAGCGACGCCCTAGGTACGGGGTTAGCACTCAGACATTTGTGGCTCTCTAGGTACGGAGACGTCACTGCGACACCCTAGGTACGGGGTTAGCATTCAGACCACAGCGACGCCCTAGGTACGGGGTTAGCACGCCAGGTACGGCATGTGGACTATTCAAACATTTTGTGGCTCTCTAGGTACGGAGACGTCACTGCGACACCCTAGGTACGGGGTTAGCATTCAGACCACAGCGACGCCCTAGGTATGGGGTTAGCACGCCAGGTACGGCATGTGGACTATTCATATATTTTGTGGCTCTCTAGGTACGGAGACGTCACTGCGACACCCTAGGTACGGGGTTAGCATTCAGACCACAGCGACGCCCTAGGTACGGGGTTAGCACGCCAGGTACGGTATGTGGACTATTCAGACATTTGTGGCTCTCTAGGTATGGAGACGTCACTGCGACACCCTAGGTACGGGGTTAGCATCGAGACAACCAACATCATCACTTCGGCACTCTAGCTACGGAGACGCAACCGCGACGCCCTAGGTACGGGGTTAGCATTATCAACTCAGCACAGCAGGCAGACCAGGTGACAGCTGGCGAGCCAGGTAAGTAAAAATGCATTGCACGTACTTTGATGGGATTGTCATTGTCACACACTGCACAAGTCCCATCAAAGTGGGGGCGACTGTAGGCATTGCATTTTTACATATCAGCCCGATGATGAGTCTCGTATGGAGACACTACCTCTTTAGTTGTGAAAGTCGCGGGAAACGGACGTTGGAAGGGTAAAGTTGGAAATTAGCATTTTGTCAGATTTAACTCGCTTGTTGGACCTCTGTTTTAAAACACACCAAACCCATTAAAACACATCTCACAAATTAAATAATTAAAATATTTAAAACACATCTCACAAATTAAATAATGAAAACCAATTAAAATTAGACTTAAATTAAATTAAATCACATTCACCAATTAAATTGAACTTTAAATTAAATTCCTAATTTAAATAAAAACACATTCCTAAATTAAATTAAATCACCTTCCTAAATTAAATAAATCATATCCTTAACTAAAAAGAACAAATCAAATCAATTCCCCTAATTAAAAGATTTCCTTATCATATACTAAATTAAAAGATATCCCCAATTAATACACAAATCTTATTCCTTCCCCAACAAGGTAAAATCCATCCCCTCGCCTATAAAAATAACCCCTCTCCACACATTCAAACCCTGGCTGGCTGATTCCCACAAAAACACAAAGGAAAATAACATAGCTCATACATCTCTCTCACACGCCTAAAGCACTCTCTTAAGCCTCCATTGCCGCACCTTCAAGATCGAATAGCCTCCATTGCCGCACCCTCCCTCCATCAATCAACACCCTTCACGCCCAAGCCCTAAACTTAACCCTCCATTGCCGAGTTCCAGCCCCCATTCACAGCCCTAAAACACCCTCAAATAAACCTTATTCACAGCCCTAAAGTCGCACTAAACACCCTCCAAACACAGCCCCATTCGCAGCCCCAAAACAGTCCATGAAAACCCCCCACTGCACCTTGAACTGCCGCATCTTCACCTTCTGTTCTGGTCAGTTTTTGTTGCGACTTTAGCCAGCAAAACAGCCCTAAAATCACCTAGAAAACCCCTCAAAAATATCCATAAAGTTTCCCTAAAAAACCATTAAAAACACAACCCCCTAAGCCACCGAAATCACTCAAAACAGTCCACTAAATCACCAAGACAGTGACCTGAAACGTAGCAGCGAAACAGCAGCGAAACGGACTTGAAACAGCAGCCCGAGCATCAAAGCAGCGAGGAAAGACATTGAGTAGACAAATCGGAAAAGCATCGGATCAATCTCCCTTCCAACGGACGTGTAATGCCCCTTCTTAGACGACAAAAGAGGTTAGACCTGAGGGCACCCTTTTTTACTTATCTTCTTTATTTTTGTTTTATTTATTTTGATATATAATTGCATGAGAGTCGTTTGAGGCATGATGTGATTGTTGGATGAGCGGGATATGTGTTCCCTTTTGTGGTATATCGGATGGAAACCCGGACGTAAATTCCATAGCCGATTCTGAATGGACGGTAGTATGGTCTGCACTCGGGATACAATGCCACATACCACTTAAGATACACATATCTCGTCTCATCCGAATTTGTATTTGAGCATGTTATAGTCTTTAGGTTATTCGTTTATTATTTAAAGCATGGTATAATTTAGTTGTTATTTATTTGTTAAAGCATATTTAGGTTGTTCCTTATGCATATTATTAGTTTATGATGTGTTAGGATAATGATTTATACATGTTGCTTTAATGATTCAATATGCTCGTTGTATTACATTGCGTGGAATTATTTGGATGAAAGCATGTTAGATCTAAGTACCCTTGAGCATGATTATTGAGTAGACTTGGTTAGTTCATTGCACAAATTATATCATCACAATTGACATAAGTAAGGGACCATTCCGAACCCAACGGTTTGAGGTCTTCCCTTGCGAGGGGTGAGTACGGCCTTAAATCTTTGTCCCGGTTCACACCGGGTGGCGACTCCATGTTATTTCGTACTTCTCAACTAGGCCGCGAGCCTAGAACAGCGTCGCCCAGGTTCTGTTGTCTACAGAAACGATCTTGAGGACACAACAAACTCACTCAGATCACAGAACGCCGACAACAAATCCCTAGGGATCCTGTCCATAGGTTGCAGGTCGTTTTATACCATCCAAAGACTTTATTCCACGAGGGAAGACCTCAAAGAGTCCAATTAAGGGAAAGTAAACTACCTCAATGGTTACACAATTTAAGAACCATAATAAATCTCATTAGATTATTGGTGATAATTAATCATAAATTTGGTAACAGTTACCACATTCAAATATGGGGTAACGTTTCCCTCCACTAAGAAAACAATATAAATATGAGAATATTCTCATTGAAAAGAGGATGAGAGATACCAAGAACTCTGTTAAATTTTCACGAGAACTCCAAGTGTAATTCCAAATTCATCAATAAGATTGGCTCGTGGATGTAGGCCTTAGATTTGTCGAACCACGTAAAATCAAGGCTCCATTTATTCTTTTTACACATATTTGGTATTGTCCAGTTTTGGTCGTCAATATTTTCCAAATAGAATTTTTATTAATTTGATTTTTAGAAGTAGAATTTTTGATAAGTTATTTAAAAATATTTGGTTATGAGTTAGATTTTTTATTAAAAATTATAAAATTACATTAATGGATAAGTTTTTTAAAATTGTGTTATGAATAAACTAAGATAATAATCTGAAATTAAATATGAGCATTCAAGACAATTTACTTTTTTTTTCTTAAAAAAAAAAGTCCAACCTCTACTCCTAATAGCCTAAATTTTGAGTTTTTTTCTAATAGAGTCAAACTGTATATTTTAATCTTCAAAAGCTCTATTTAAAATACAAACAAAAACCACAAAAAAATTTTAAAAAGAACTTTTAACAGTGAAAAATTATTTAACCTCAACGGTGAAAAATTATTTTACCTCATAATAAACACACACTTATTTGCATCAGCCGAAGAGGAAAGCTTCATATGCTGTGTCGCACCAAGTCATCATTCTCACTATTTAATTATACTCACTAGGGGTGGGCGTGGTTCGGTTTTTGTTAATAACCAAACCAAACCATATTTTACGGTCCGGTTTTTTATCTCTCAAACCAAACCATTAAATAACGGTTTGGTTCGAATTGAAAATTTTTTAAACCAGCGGTTTATGGATTGGTTCGGTTCGGTTTACGGATTATTAATGTAGGATAGAGATTCTTCTTTTTGCCCTTACAAAGTTGTAATTTTTCCCAAGAAAAACATTCCATGGTTGCTAATACATAAGCGTAGAGCAAAACAAGTAGAAAATGCACATTGATTGAGCTTGTTCAACAAATTTAATTCAAACAAGTTTAAGTTACTGATTTGCCAGTGCAAATTTAAGTTGATTGTATCAAACAGGATCAGCTTCAAGTCTTCATAACACCTACTGCTGCTTCTGAAAATGCACGCTGTTTATTTATTTATTTATTGAGAACAATGGTTGGAAATTTGACTGTTACCTCTGGTTTCTGGTGAATTTCTTTCAGCTGGCTTGCATAAGAAGAAACAGGAGAGCAATAGAGAAACAGACCTTGTTCTTTTTGTTAGGCATCTGGTTTAATGTTCTTGTTAACTATATGTATTGCAAAATATAGAATTTGACAGGTTTGGTTTGAAGACTATAAGGCAAGTGTATTTTCATCTTTCCCATGAAACAAGACATCATCTTGAGGAAATTATGAATTCAGTTAATTGGCTTTGATGCAGTATTAGTATTACTAGAACCAAGGAAGAGAAAAACTAATGGGGTTTGTTATGCCATTGAGAATGTGGAAGCTGCAAAATCCAGATGCTTTACTGTAGTCAGAAAATCGATCTCTTCAAATAAACTGAACACTCTAGGACTCCAATCAATTCTTATTCTAGAAGCTTTATGTTCAAACCTTACAAATGATAACTCTCTACAACCATGTTTCAATACAGGAGTTATTTAGGCTCTCAAATGCTTTAAACCCAGATATATTCACACAAGCAACAGTTGACATGCAATTTTGAGAAAATCAGCGACAATCATCTCAAAAATACAATCAAATAACATAATAACACTGAAAATTGACAACAGCCCAGCAAGATTAAAGAAAATATTTTTGAATTAAAAAGAGAAAATTAACCTGAAGTAGGGGATGGCGATTGATAACAAAAACTCACCTTAAAAGATGATAGCTTGAGATGTCGATTGGCGAGAGCAAGAGAGCAGGAGCAGCAGCCCAGCGAAAGAAACAGAGCAGCAGCCCAGCGAGAGAAACAGAGTGACAGCTTGAGATTGAGATGAAAGAAGAGAGATGAGTTGAGCGACAAAGAGAGATTGAGATGTGAGGAAAAATTTAGGGTTAAGACTTAAGAGTGATGAGTTGAGCGGCATACCGAACCGTTAGAAAAAAAATCGTAAATTCGGTTCGGTTTGGTTCGGTTCGGTTCGGTTCGCGGTCTGGTTCAGTTCAGACGGTTTTTTTGCCCACCCCTAATACTCATGGTCACTAACGTAATACGCAAATCGTCTCGCAAGAAATAGATAAGATAGATATCAAATATGAAAATTAAAATTAATTAAGATTTTCCTCTAACCATAATCTAAACAATATAATTTTTTAATATTCTTTCAAATTAATAAAGTATCTTTTAGTCTATTCCATTTATATCCCTTTTAAGATGGAGAACAAAATCATAAAGCATAGATTTTGATTAGGTTGTGGATACTTTTATAATTTACCTTAATTTAATTTATAACTCTTGAATTCATACTAATAAATAAGTAAGCATGGTAATGGGCCGGACTCGGCCGGGCTTTACCCGACCCAATTTTTTAATATAAAAAATTATATATATATATATATAATTTTTTATATGTATATATTTTTTTATAAATATATATATTATTTATTTTAAGCTTGAGCAGGGCCCATGCTTTTTAATTGAGCCCGGCTCGGGCTAAAGTTCGGCCCGGGTTTTTTTGATCCTTGGTCGGGAAAAATCCCGGGCCGAGCCTGGTTTTTTTTTTTCCACTCTTATAAATAAGTGAGTAACGAATATACAATAAAAATATCAAAACATAAAACACAAAAAACAATAAGATAATGAGATGTTAGAAAATGGCCATTATTTTAATAGGTTATATTACTAATGACTTTTGAACTTCTACTAATAAAAAATTGGCATATCTATGGTACCCAAGGGTATCAAATATCATTGGGGTTCAAACATGCAACTTTGACAATTGAACAAGCAACTTAAACTATTAAATATGCAAACTCTACCAATAAACATGAAACATTTGAAAATATGAAACTAGTTTTATGCTTATTGGTAGAGTTTGCATATTTAATACTTTAAGTTGCATTTTTCAACTCAAAATAACATATTTGTACCCAATGATATTTGATATCCATGAGTACCATAGTAATGGCCATAAAAAATTAGTAATAATTCTTTTATACAAAGAGAATCTAGTGACTTATATCTTGATTGGCATATCATAACATTAATTAAATACATTATAAAATAATAATTTTCAATAATTAGTAAAGAAAATTGAAATGAGAAACATAGTGACCCATGATTTACTTGACAGATCATAATATTAACTAAGGGCCTGTTAAATTATAATTTATTTTGGTGATCATGGCTTGCTTGACAGGTCATACCATTAATAAAATACATCATTTTTTCTATTTAAACTCACACCAGTAAGGATTCGAACTCACACACTCAAATTTATCTGAAGGACATGAAATCACTGGACTACTAGTCCAAGTGATTTTTTAATTATTTTTTTTAAAAAAAAATTATAGGTGGATAAATCCAAATATATTTTTAACCTCTTCCCTTCTCATAACTTGAACTCAGCTGCTGAATTTAAAAAAAAATAAATATATTTTTGCTAACTGGACTAAGTATATTATAAAATTGAGAATCTGGAAATACGATATATTAATAAATTTTAATAATTATGAGAACTTATATACACTACAAATTTATAATAATAATGAAAATATAGAAATACTATAAATTAATCATTTTCAATAATTATGTGAATATAAACTAATAACTTTCAATAATTAGTATAGGAAATGAAGAGTTGAGGTTTAGTCTTCCATCATTAAACACTATTTATAACTCATTTGTTATATTGAAAAAATGAGAATCTAAAAATACTACACATTAATAACTTTTAAAATTGTGAGAAACTAGAACTATAAATTAAAAAATTGCAATAATTAATATAGAAAATGAAGAGTTTGGGAGAATTGAGAAATGAAAAGATAAAGGTTGAGACATTTATAACCCTTTATTTTTTTTTCTTTTTTTGGGTTCCATATGAGGCTGTTAAAACAACATAGAAAAACAGAAAAGGAAAACCCTAGGGATGAGTCCTTTACTAGAAAACTAGAAAACTAGAAGAGAATCAACTTCACCTTGGAGAGCTTTACACCACATAGAAGAGCAGATTTCGAGACCACGGAGAAGCCCCCACTGTGAAGTCTTTCATCCAAATACCATTCCAGTCCCTCAGAACACCAGCTGCAGCCAGTATCCCTTGTTTGTTATAGTCACCGTCAGTGTTCAGTTTCCACCATCCAATATTAGGCTAGCATATCAAAGCCTGGAGTAAATCTTTGGTGCAACAGAGTTATGGGTGACGTGGTACCACCAGTGAATTAGAAAATGAAATGTATAATTTAATACCTATTTTTTAGTTGTTTTTTTTTAATTTTTTAACACGCGTGGCAATGGATAATTGGCTTGTTGTATGGATGACATGGTACCTCTGTTACACCAATTATTTTCTCCAAAGCCTGATACCCAGTTTTCTTTCTAGAAAAAATGGTATCCCCTGCCCAACTCTCCATCTAACTCCTTTAGGAATAATTTTAGCTTCATGAAGTAAGCTTCACAATGAGTGGGAACAAGTATTAGGCCTCTTACTAATATCCAGCAACTCTCTTCCTTTCAGGTACTTAGTGTTGTGGTTTTAGCTGCAGAAGAGCGATTTAGATGAAATTATATTTTCTTAAATTTTTAAATTTTCTAAATAAATTACTCGGTATTATATGCCGGTAATTTATTTATATTTCACCTAAATTATTCGTCGAAATCAAATTACGATAACAAAATAAATTTCAGAAATACGGTAAAATTTTAGGGAAATAAATATCGATAACTTTGTACAAAACCCATAACCGGTCAAACCGGTTAGTCGGATCTTGAGTGGGGCTGACTTGATCACATGAATAGTGACCGATCAGCCCCTCAACATGGTTGTGCAGTGAACAATTCGCTGCACAGTCAAGTTTTACCTGCTTTTATCGATTTTGTTGTTTTCACGTAATTCGTCGATTTTAACTGCGAAACAATTTCCAAAAATTATTTCAACACCCGATAACATCCATAAACATTCTAATATCATAAATTCTATACAGATTAAATTAATTTTTAGATTCAACTAAATTAAGGAATTAATTTAATTAATTTTATGTTAAATTCAATTTTCCAATAAATTAATCAAATTAATTCTTCACCATTCAAGATCACCACATATGAAATACCCAAGAATAATTTTGGGTACTACAAGAGTGGTCATAACACTCTAGAATGACAATATGGTATCCTATAATAAAATTAAGTCTCAATAACACTAATTTCACTCAATTAAATTGTACACATGCATATAAATCTCTAACCTATCATCCAAATATCACAACAGCAAATTCAAGAGAGGAAAAACAAATACTATATCATATATATTCATAAGAACAATAAAAAATAATTTTCAAATTAAAGAATAATTAAAAGATAACCTTAATCTCCTAAGTTCCTTCAATTTTTGTTCTTTTTTATTTTCTCTCTCGTTTGGTGTATTTTGGAAGTTAAGGTATTTCTTACTTTTCAACCAAAATAAGCAAATGAAAAAACATTCCCATTTATACTACAATAGCCGAAACTAGAGAGCAATTTTGGTTATTTTATTTTTCAAAATTATATTAAATATAATTACTTGGTCAATAAGCCTTACACATGGCTTAAAGATATATCATTTATTACATTTTATATTAATATATAAATATCAATCTTACACATTTACAATATACATTAATACTTATCCAACTCTTTAATTGAATTTTATATTTTTATGACCATTTACTAATTAATGTGTGTGTAATCTAATTATTTATCAAATATAAATACACATTAAAATATAAAAATAACTAAAATACCTTTGGTATGTGTAATTTTGTTTAACCGTCAAACGATTTGAATTAACTTGCTTAATCCAAAAATATATTATGAATAATTTGTATTATTCATAATGAGTTTTCGTAGTGCTCTACGAGTATATTTCATTTGATAAGACTCTCTATGTTCAGGTTTATCTGTCACGAGATCCAACTTCATGTCCATAGTTCACCCACTCATGAATTATGACGACCATAGATAATCTCATTGAACTATAGAAGTCGAGGTCTTTACATACATATAATCATTCTGTCACATGTTATCCACATTACACCAGAGATATAGATATAAACAACAAATCCTATGAGGTATTATATTGTCAAATTATAGATGTGCGATCTCTTAATAACACTTGGAACTCATTTTCATAGTGTACCACGATTATGGATTTAACAGATCACAAACTCATGAAGGGTATCTATATCATGTACACATGACTTACAGATCCTCTCTAGATACATCATCAGATATCATGAGAATCAGTCTACACCTAACGAACAAGTGAAGGTCTAATCTAAAAAGATTGTTGACGTGACCGTCATCAAAGTGTGGATGAAAACTCATATATCCACTCTAGTATCTCAAGTCAAAAGACCGCATATGTTACTCGACTCGAAAGATATCTTATTGATGTTGGTGTACCATCTATTAGGAATCTTCAATGAGTCGTTCAATATTCATACATCATGAATACCTTCGTGTCTATACGAGTCTCTCGAGACTCATGGTTTATTGAGATAAACCATTGGAATCCTATATTCCAATATAATAAATTTACCAGTCTCTACGGTTTACTTACTGACCAAGAATGTAAACCTTGAATAAGAACATTTTAAGAAAAATATTATTATGTATAACTCAATGCAGTTACGACACTTTTACAACTATAACATAACTAATCATTCTAAGTTTTTTTACATATTTATCTGTTGACAGTAGTTTTTCGTTCTAAGGATAATTCAGGAAAAATTACTCATCGAACAAACCTCCCACAAAGCAGTGAATTTATTTGGTTAGTTGGGAACCAAAGCAAACTTCGCAAGCGAATACGAAATCACAGAAAATAAAGGATTTAACGTGGTTCGGTGGAATAGGTCCAACCTATGTCCACGAATGCAAAGGAAATAGAACTTTTATTACTAGCTCGGGTCAACCCGACCTGCATTATCTCTATCTAACACTAAACTTTTTTCTCTCTTTTACAAGTTGTGAAAATGCCAAATTACTATAAAAATAATCAGCCTACCCTTCACACTGAGTCTTCAACTCATTTATATAGTGTGTCCAGATCCACTATTACACTAATTCATGACGTCAGCCATATTACCCTGTCATCATTGCCATGCTCTTTTACCCAATTGCTCTGCAAACAGTAGCTCTGTCATTTGATATAACTACCCTCCGCCATCTGAAACTTACCATTCCATCATTTTTACCCACTCTTACATATTTTGCCATGTGTCAGCCTGTATTTCAACCACTCACACGCTTTTTCGTGTGTCAGGGGATAAGCCCCTGGTCTACTCCCATCTCATCAACCTTTTGGGGGTCAAAATTTCATGTAGGGCTTACATCACTCACATATAAGCATGATACTGTAAACCTAATCTCGGTCATCGGGTTAGCATACCAAGGTGCTTGATACTGGATCTTCTTCCTCTCTTCTTTACAAGATCAGGTTGGAATTCCTTCACTTCCCTCACTTTCTCTTTGCAATTCCTGAACATTCTTGATAAGCGTTTGAAGGCTCATGAGCTCCATATATGACCACATTCTAACATCTAACTATCGTTCTTACCAACATAAAAACAATTTTTTTGACAGCCTTGGGTCGGTCTTCATCTGTGTAAATATTACCGAATCTGATTCATCTCATCGGGTCAGGCTTCTCTGCGCCTCGGGCTTGGGCCATTCTGCCTGCCCTCTTATCTTTACCAGTGCCTTGGACACCCAATTTGGTAAGTGAAAACCCTTTTATACCCTTCTTTATATTCAGGGTTTGAAATCACCATCAATATCTGTCTCTTAAATCTCGGTATCAACGAGTGGATGAGTTGATGTCAGGAACTACAAAAAAGATAGTGGTTCCTGCTCTCGGGTCTTGACTTGCTAATTCCCATACTACCACATCCTCGGGTCGTGAAAGTACTTGCATCGCCAAAAGATTCCACTTTTGTGATGATTTCTATCTCCATCGTCGGTTGGAGTTTCTAAGGTTTCTAAGCCGCCCCTTGGAAGTTGTGTAACCATCATGATTTTCCTTAAATGTGATGGGGTTTTAAGGGGGAATATCGGTAACGTAGCGGAATCGTGGAAAATCTAAATTTTCCGGTTTCAAAACGTTTTCTCGGATTAATAAATAAACTTATTTATTTAATTATCCAATTATCAAATTCTGAAAAATTACACAATAAATCAAATTTTTTGGTAATTACCGAATTGCCCTAAAACTTTGTAAGTTTATCATTTTAGTCCAAAAGTTGTCAAATACAATTTTGGATGATTCTAAATCATTTCTAAAATGTTTTTCAACACATATAATGCATCAAAATCAGATTTCGCACAAATCCCAATTTTTAGTCTAATTGTCAAGAGACCCACAGATTTTCAATTAATTGCGATTTGGTCCTTTTTGTTCAAAACAAGCCAAGATCAAATCCAATCAACCTAAAATTTTACATGCATCATAGTCATACTATAATACATCATATTTATGAAAAGCCCCAAATTTGGAGTGGGTTATGAACCTTAATTTTTCAATTTCATCAAATTGTTCAATTTCACCAAATTTACAAATTCCAACACTTTAATCCATTCAATACTTCACCAATCTAGCCTCACCACTTTGAAACAACTCTAGAACAATTCTAGGTCACCAAGGAGTGGCTTAACAACTCTAGAATGGCAACTTGATTTTCTAAAAATCAAAAGTAAAGCTTTGAAACCATTTCAAGCTTACTTACATGCTTCAATCTTTCATCAAAGTTCACAACCAAAATAAACACAAACTATAAGAAGAGAGACAACACTAAAGCAACACAAAATGATGCTAAGCATGTTAGAAACAATTTTCATGTTGAAGACTTTGAAAAATAACTTACAAAATCATGATTTTCCAAGCCATCTTCCTTTAGCCTTCAAGATTTTCTCTCAACCACTTTTGTATTCTATTTGGTGTCTAATGAACTTTTCTAACCCTAAAAAATGAAACAAAATAATATATACTTGTTCCAAATAGCCCTTGGCCGAAATTGGTGGTGTATATACAAAATATCATGATATTTTTATTTCATTTAATTTTTCTTTATCAACTTGCAAAAGTCATCATCAAACCATTTAATGATTTTCTTAAAGTCAAATAAAGCAACTAAAAAAAATATAACAATTATATTTATTTTAGGGTGTTGGCCGAAAATAACAAAAATAAAAGGAAATTGATATTTTCAATTTTTAACAATTAAAACAAATATCTTAAGAAGTCAAACTCAATTTGACAACCATTTCCTTTTAATGTAAAGTCAAACATTTACACTAATAATCATTTCCTAACTTTATCATTTGGTAAGATATTTATATTTTAATTATATTAATCATTTAACAATTAAATAATTAAATAATTAATTAAATACAAATATCTCAATATATGTATTATATTTACTTTAAATATCTGAAATACATATATTAATGATATATGTCAAATACCTTTATTTGACAATTTATTAATGTGTATTTAATAATATCATATATTAAATACAAATACACATTAATTAGGAAATGACGGTTCGGCCCGTTCGCATGTATTTTTCGTTTAACGTTTAAACGATTTATAAATAATCATCATTATTCATAAAAGTTGCCCTAGTGCTCTACGAGTATATTTCATTAGTGAGACTCTCTAGATTTAAGTATATCCGTCACAAAATCCAATTTCGTGTTCATAACTTACCCACCCATAAATTATGACGACCACAGATAAACTCGCTGAATCATACAGGTTGAGGTCATCGCATACGTATAATCCCTCCGTCACAGATATCCGGATAATCCCAGAGATATAGATGTAAACGTCAAATCTCTATAGGTATTATCTCGTCGACGTATCTATTAGCAATCTCTAAATAACATTCAGAACTTACTTCCGAAGTATATTGTGGCCATAGATTTAACAGACTGCTAATCATATATGGACTACCTATGCTCTGTACTGTTGGGAAATCTCTAAGTCCCGAGGATCGATTATCAAGCAAGAAACATAATTACGAATACACGAGGAAGTTGCAGAATACTTACATCGATCGGTTGAGGCGATGCGGCGAAGAAAAAACTCTTTTCTGCCCTCCTTGAGCTCTCGGCAGTGAGCATTTTGGTGTCCTCCAAATTCAGCTTTTGCATGATCCATCAAGTTCCAAGCTTTGTTTGGTCATTCCTAGCTCACAAGTGGGTTTCCCTATCACCTTTGTATGTCTCCATAGTGTGCTAACACTTGCTAACTTTGCCACAAAATCACCATGGAACTTCTTCTTGTTCTCGGCAGTTCACTGAAAAACAGAAGAAAGAAAAATAGCCATTTGGCCGAGAGAGAGAGGAAGAGAAAGGGAGAGAGTGAGATGTGTTGGTTGGTGAGAATTTGTGTATCTAATACACACTTTTCAATTTCCAAAATTCAAATAATGGATTTTCCAAAATTTTGGCTTTCCAAAAGTCAAAACATAATGCCAACCAACAACTTCTAACAACTACTATCAATCACATCAAAAGTGACAAGTTTTCACATCAATCGATTGACTAGTGATTTGACGCTTGATGTGACTTGCGAGCCGCACTTAAGTTCGCAATACAAGTGCGCTCGTAAACACTCCCGGGCTCAGGTTCGCTAATTCCAAATTAACGAATTTTCCGTTGCGACGTAATTAAATAATTATGCCTAGCAAAATTACTATTCAGATCGCTAAGGAATTAATTCTAAATTAACTTGTTCACCCGAATTAAAATCTAATTTTAATTCCGTGTCGAAATCCAATTTCGTATAATATATCGAATATATTAATTTATCAATTAATTCCAAATTAATCGTTCTCTCTCTTTAATGATATTTTATCCCAGATAAAATATCTCCGTAATTAATCCCAGATTAATTTTCTCTCTCATCTAATTAATCCCAGATTAATAAAGTGCGAGTCATACGTCATCGGTGAATCTTCGAGAAGCGACCCATGAGATCTCCGGATATGTTGGCAGTAAATTCGGTCGTTGGACTATCCGAACACGTACGTACCTAGTACTACGTTTTTACCGATTTACAAGACAAGGTTGGCTTCTAGCAAAACGCCATGCCTACCCAATTCTCCAGAAATATCCTTACAGGAATATGTGATCTATATCAGGCGTAGTATACGTAGTATTGCGTATCTCGATCCAGTATCGGATGATCCAGTATCGGATGTCACGTGCAAGGCCTGGGGCTGGAAATGTGTCTGCCCCGTACGAAGCACATATCGGATCTTTGGTAACTAGTCCCTATAATCGGATAAACATGACCTAGTCATAATATCCCGATAGCTGCAGCATTTAAGAGAACCAGTCTTGTATCCTACGTGACCATCATCTCCACTATGACTGGAGTGATACTTCAGTCTTGACATCACACCCGACACACTACGATTCTCAATATACCCAGCAGAGGCATACACAGAACCTGTTAAAGCCCTGGATGACCAAAACCAAAGTATATTGATTGTCGCAAGTATTAGCGGTGCAAGTCTCAGGTTAAGACCAAATACACCTACGCTGATTTCAAACTTCCATAGACACATAGTCATACTACCAATGGAATTCCGAGGGGTCTATCCAGAGCGAAGCTGTTTTCTGTACCATCGGTAAACACAACCTCCTATTACACTTGTATGTGTATCATATACCCAAATATATGAGAACTATGTCGTTATGCCCTCATAACGCGCATAAGTGTAATACTAGTCTTTTTCGCATTATCGATGTCCAATCTCGATAATACTCTGACTAGGGATATTTAATGATTAATCCTTCGTGGATTGATACTGTCTCATATCATCTCAATCCAGGAACTAATCATAAGGACCTCCTATCATTTATACATCTTGGTGATCTAATCACAAATGATAAGAGAGCAATCTCCTTTGTCACATAGTTAATTTGTACAACAACACCATGATCTGTACAAATAGTGATGCTATTGGTCATAACTGTCCAACATGTACACAAAATCGACGGATCCTATCTTGATACACATAGGATATCCTGAGGATCGGTCCACACCCAACAAACAGGCGGAGGTCTGATCTAAATAGATCGGTGACGTGACTGCCATCTAAGTGTGGAGGATGTCTCATACATCCACATTGGTATCTCAAGTCGAAGGACCACTATGCTACTCAACCCGAGAAGATTCTTATTGACGTTGGTGTACCATCCATTAAGAATCTTCGGTGAGTCGTTCAGTGTTTATCCACTATAAACACCTACACGTCTATACGAGTCTCCCTAGACTCATGGTTCACTGGGATAAACCATCGGACCAAGTCTCGATATACGACATGTACTTATCTCAACAGATTTGACTAACCGACCTGTGTTAGTGAACCTTGACCAGGAACTATATCTGATAATATACATTTAGCAGTGACACTTCCCAATGTCAATTACAAACTAGCTTTGTAACTGTGTACTGCATTATATATTATCGGGCCTTTGTCTAATATATACATATCACTAAACAACATTTAATTTCAATCTAATCATAATCAGATCGAATACGTATATAAAAACAAGAGGTACAACCATAAATAAGTAATATTATAGAAAATGTGATGTTCGTATTCATGAATCAGACATAAATACTGTCCGGATTGGCGCTCTGAGCACCAACCCCAAAAATTTCTCCCACTTGCTCTAGTGCCAATCCACGGTATCATATACACATCTCAATGTGTATCGTATACACATATCCCTCAAAAGCTCACCTTGCACTTAAGAGGTAGGCAACAAGAAGTAAGTCCGCTATAACATAATGAGTTTGTCAAACAAACCCAATCGTTTCCCATAGCCAGTATCTTTCATATTTTGTAGAATCTAAATTATACATTAATATGACTCTGATGCTACATCAGTATTGTGCTACAACTACTGAGTTGTCCAAGTATTAAGGGATCAAATCAAAAAAACTATGAAGATAACCGCAAGCACAACAACAATATAAAACTTCTAATTTATAAGGTCATTATGAAACTTCATAAGTCAATACTTCATAAGTTGCATCTAATTCCACTAAATAGTAGAATCCTTCGTGACACTCCCACTGCATCTTTTGTGACTCTTTATGATGTAGACTGTCTGACGTCATAATTAGTCTCAAAACTAATATGACCATATTGGTTGCAGACTGTATTCTCCATGAATTAGAAACTCGTTCTTAATATCTCAAAGATCACAAAGAACGTGTTTCAAGATCCATCCTATGGTCTATAGGATATCAAAATAACTCGTAACAATTACGATTAAATCAATATCTACAATCGCATATTATAAAGTATTTATTATGTCATCATCAAATGATACATAAGATTGATTAGACATTCTAATCAATATCTCTTTCGAAAAAGGAATCATCATTTACGAAAGATGAATACTTTATATAAGACACACAATAACTGTCCAACAGTTATACTAACTGTCTTACAGATAGCCTAGTTATGTCCTTTATTAGATCATATCTAATGTACGAATAATAGGAGTATCTCACAAGTCTCTTAGTTTTATATCTTATATAAAACTTTATATTAAATATAATAGAGACTACTCCCACTGCTTTCACAGAGTAAAGAAGACTAAGGTAAACCTTTTACCTTACTAACATCTCATTATTGCTATAATAATGATAATGTTGCTAGAATATATAACACTAGAAAGTAATTTGTACGCTCCCACTAACCCTTTAATCACATATGTATCCTCTTTACTTTGACAAAATGAGACAATCTGACTAATGTAAAAAATATAGAACACGGATTTCCGGAAGACTTACCCGAGTCTACAATAGGCTCTATAAGCTAGCACACTAAACTGCGATCTTAGCAGAACACAAACTCTAGGGCCATTCCAGAATGAACTCTTCAAACAAAGAAATCATAATTGATATCTTATGTGAATAAGTCATTCAAAAAACGCCACTTTGCATTCTTTAGCTAAAATGCACAATTCAATATCAACATTAACCAATATATCTTTAATTGTTCAATTAGTGTGACTAGAGATAAGTTTTCTCAGAATCTACAATAAATTGCTAAGTTTACCTTTTCTCACTGTCATACTGTAAAGGTCAAACCTTTGATAAGCTCACACTGCTTTCGCTGCGCAAACAATTAGCACATATCATGAAATAATTCATAATGAAATCTTAATCAAGTTCAAAACTTGATCGTAGTAAGCTATGAACAATCTTAGATCTATGGTTCAATGGTGAACTTCCAGAATCGATATCAAATATCGCTTCCATTATAAGTTATAGGATAATTTTCTTCAATAAGAAAACAACAGAACCATTAAGTATCAAATACTCGTAAATGATTTTGTTATCCTATTAAACTTATATAGAAGATGTATAAGGGTTGTTTTATCTGATTAATTACGTAGTTCCATTTATAATTTATCATTCTCACATTTGACTTCAATAAGTCAAGTCTTTTCTACAATAATTAACATCTGATGTTACACACCAAGTAATAAAACGATTTTATTACTTAGGATCGTAGGAAAGATATTTTATTAAATATAATACAATATTCTATAAAATAGAATAAATGATAAACTTTTACTTATACCTCTGAGGTGTAAGTAATTTCTATTATATAACTATTATATAAAAGAAATATTCAAATCTTAAACTTTTCAAGATTCAAATTTTCTACCTATACATATCATATATGTAATTGTGGAAATTACTGGAACCTAAATTAAAAGGATGAACTAGTGTTACTGGAGCATATCCCCAAGAGTATTGAAACTAATTCGGTAACATTCAATATCAAACGAATCAAATCATATAAGATTCGACTGCTCCAACTACTCAATTCCATCAAAATGGAATCGTGGAAGAATAATATTGAATATGAATCATATTCACTGAATAACCTTAGAACTAATGCTTTAAATTCATATGTTTGATCGTATCAAAGATCTTTGAACAGTTCAAAGACATGTAATGAATTTTAAGGATAGAGTTCTCATAAAACTTCAGATTGAATATATTTGAACAAGTCAAAAATGTTCAACCTACGTTTCATCAGAACAGATTGAAAGTTCTTGATCATTTCAAGACGTTCAATATGTGCACTTTCAGAAACACGTAACTAAGTTATGAAAATTCATAAACTAAGTTACGAAGTAAAGAAAACTACCTTAAGCAATTATTATTTATTAAACTACATACATCTAATGTATCAGTTAAATAAATCTGGTGGTCCAATGACAAATCATTAGTTAAACGAGATTTTAATCACCTTCCCGAATACAATATTCATTAAATGGATAAGGATATGTGGTGTGATGTCGTATCAAACCATCATTTACCATACGGAATAAGCATCTAATGCTTAAGTGATTAAACTCATAAAGCACTGTTCTAAATTATTTACTTTTACCGAATAATTTTTCTTAATGTTTATCTCTACGCCAATGACACTACTAGTTATATTTAAAATATATAACAACTGTTTATAAAGAACAAGTAACTATCTAATAGTTGCAAGTTCTGATATCAAATATCAAAACAATCATTAACTAATATTTTAAATAACTAGACGGGAGATCTGGTATCCAATACCTATAGTTGTAGTATTGTGAAAATCAATATTTTCTATACACAACTATACGCATTTCCTTTCTTTAGCTTTACTATTTGCATTCAAATATTCACAATAATTGCAAATAATTGATTAACAAATTGTGTCAGACAAATTGCCTCTAAAGGTAATTAAAGCTAAGAAATGTCATTACTAGGTAAACAAATACCTAATGGAGCTTTCTTAATGCCAGTCAAGAAAGGATCTTATCTTGATACACACAGGATATCCTGAGGATCGGTCCACACCCAACGAACAGGCGGAGGTCTGATCTAAATAGATCGGTGACGTGACTAACATCTAAGTATGGAGGATGTCTCATACATCCACAGTGGTATCTCAAGTCGAATGACCACTATGCTACTCAACCCGAGAAGATTCTTATTGACGTTGGTGTACCATCTATTAAGAATCTTCGGTGAGTCGTTCAGTGTTTATCCACTATAAACACCTACACGTCTATACGAGTCTCCCTAGACTCATGGTTCATTGGGATAAACCATCGGACCAAGTCTTGATATATGACATGTACTGGTCTCAACAAATTTGACTAACCATGAACTGCATTATATATCTGATAATATATAATTAGCAGTGAAACTTCCCAATGTCAATTACAAACTAGCTTTGTAACTGTGTACTGCATTATATATTATCGGGCATTTGTCTAATATATACATATCACTAAACAACATTTAGTTTCAATCTAATCGTAATCAAATCGAATACGTATATAAAAACAAGAGGTGCAACCATAAATAAGTAATATTATGGAAAATGGGATGATCGTATTCATGAATCAGACATAAATACGGTCCGGATTGGCGCTCTGAGCACCAACCCTAACAAAATGCCCGTCACATCATTCTAAGGCTTTCATTGTTTTGTCTCTCTGAGATGCCACATGTCGTGCATCCATGGCTTGCGTGTTAAAATCGAGGACAGTTGTATCCCAACCCAATAGTTGCGCCAATCTCGTCCTTCCATTTGATTTCAACGGGTGAGATCCTCATCACACGTGGCGTTGATCCTGTAAAACTTCCCCAATCAAACTGTCAAGACCAACCCGAGCAGCCTATTAATAGGCCATTGCATTTCATATTCCTCTTCTTTTAACACTTCATCTTCTCAAAAGAAATTACAAAACCTCTTTATTTTCTGCAACTTCGAGCCTTCGGCACTCCTGCAAACTTCTCAGAACCTTTTTCAATATAAACAAGTAAGTCCCCTTCTGATTACTTCTCCTTATTTTTTTTTCTACTCTCAATGGTGGAGGTAATTTGCCAGGATGTTTGTATTTGTGTTGCTTATTTTGTGATAATGGAAAATGACGGGTGGGTTTACTCATGTGGGTATATTTATGTTGTTTGTGTGTTTATGCGGGTATGCTTTTCTAGTTTTAGGGATAAAAGGCATGTGCTTCTAGGTTTTTTGGGTGTGTTTGTATCGATTTGTTTTCAAGACTTACTACTCTGCCATTTTTAGGGCGCTTAGAACTTTTTAAGGTTAGTCATATGTTAGGGAAGATGGTGATAGCCCTAGTTTTAGTATGCTTAACTAACTTAGATTGTGAACTAACCTTCCACCTCGGGTCACGCTTTGATAGGAATGTTAGACTCTGATTCTTCCTTCTTCATTCCCCTTGAGACCTTGCTACTGCCCCGACCACTCACACAATCGTACACAGCTCATGATCTGAGAGTCCCGTAGATTATGACACAACTCTGTCTACCTCCAAAGAATATGACTGGTTTTACCACTAACGGGTTCCTCGGCCAAAGACAAGCCACACCCGACTTGATTTCTCAAACCTTGACATGGACCAAGCTTTGACGATTATCGAGGCTGATATAGACCAGTTGAGAGAAAGGTTCAACATTCCCAACGCTATACAACTAGCAGTCTCGAGGGAGTATGAGCAAGCGAGCTGACCCAATGATGATGTCGTGGCACTATGCGACTATGGCTGCCCATACAAGGTTACTTCACAAAGATGTTGTCCTCCATGCGTATAGCCCCATGCCAACTGAATCTGAATAGTTGGAGAATTTTATCTAACCTGCACGTAATCTGAAACTGAGCCAGGCTTGGGGAGCTGACCTTCTCCGAGGTAAAAAGGCTATACTGAATGAACGCCAACCCAAAAAAATACAAGGATTGGTATTATCTCTCTGCTCATGTCGGGGTTCCCCACCTTATCACCAATATCTCGGCCACCAATAACAATTTTAAGGATAAGTGGTTTTGGGAAGGGGGCCCTTGGGGACAACAAAAATCGATTGATGATGAACGTGTCATAGTCCCCAACATCTTCTCGGATAGAGGTAACGACCTCACTTAAATTTCCCTACGAACTGACCTTGACAGTTTAATAACCTCCGAGCTTTTTGGGGAGATTTCCCTAAAGTCCCCCGTGAGATCCAGGCTAAGGTTAGAAAGGCGACCTAGTTCGGGGGCAACTACATGGACCTCACTAACCCTTCCGTCTTGGCTGATCCAGGCTTCATCTCGAGCACTCCACCACCCCAGTCAAAGCAGGCTGGTAGGTTCTGACTGATCCACTAACTTCGTACCTACTGCCTTGTCTTTTTTCTTTACTTTATTTTTTTACCATTTTTATGCATTAATTGTCATCTTCTGTTTTCCGGAATGTATGGTTCCAAAACCCCAATTCAATTTGCTCGGGAGATGTCACGGGCTTCCTAGGGTGGGTCTAGCAGCGCTCGACCCTGAATAACTACCCATATTCCACCAGACGAAAGTCTACACACTCAGTTGCTCATCATTTAGGCCTTCAAGTGCCCCATAAATCGCCATCATCCCGATCCATTAATTTCAAACTTCACATCCCTGCTTCATACTCAAACCACAAGCACCTCCCAAGAAGTCCAAACTTCTACCGCTCTTTCCCGAGCATCCAAAAGACGCTTCCACAAGATCGGGAGCGAGGATCCCGATGAGCCAGTGGAGAGGGCTCCGAGGAGGAAGATGGCAGGCCAAAAAGGTAAAGGCCTGACAGTCTCTCCTCAAGCCATGGAGGATACCCCATTGTTCGGGATCAACATCTTTATCGAGGATATGAGGGAAAAAGTGGCCTACCTCCTCATGACCTTCAACTATGTGGCAGATACCGTGAGCTTGGATTAGACCACAGAGTATGAAGGTCTCTCACTCGAGGACCTCATCAATAGGTCTTGTAGAATCCACACAGGGGTAACTGGACTTCTTCTTTGTAACTTGTGTTTTTTCATTTTTTTCCACACTAACCTCATTTTCTCTGTTGCAGATGGCCTATCTCATGGCCACAAATAAAGATTTGATGACGAGCACCCTCTCCGAGGGGGCGCAGGCACAAAGGCTTCAAAGCCGCTTGACCAAGAGGGACTAAGAATTGTCCAAGCAGTTGGAGGAGGCCAAAGCTGAGAATCAGGGTCTCACATTTTCGTACTAACAACGGAGATCATAGGATTTACTGTCGTATATCCCTTTCCCACTCACTATTTTAAAATTAAGGTTTATATTTTGAAATATCTAATATTTCATTTTATTAGTGTGAATAAATTTATGTTGGCTAAATCATAACTCTTATTTACACTAGTGTATTATTAGTGACCTAACCAATTTTAACTTTTAAAATTTAACTCATTAATATCACTTAGTCTCTACTAATTAATATACTCAATTAAACTAATTTAATTGATCTAGTTTTAGTGACTTATTATATTTTAAATCTTAAAATATTAGAACACTAACTAGTTTAAAATTTTCGGAATCCTAAAGTGGTCAAAATTTTAATTAAACCATTTAATTAATCTAAGTGCGTTATAAAATCCAATGGTACGTGGCATTGTATCCCGTGTGCAGACCATATTACAGCCCATTCGGAGTCGGCTAAGGAATTTATATCCGAATTTTCATCCTATATACCAATGGAATTTATGATGCACTTATTAAGCCCATTATATTAGAATTTCAAATTTTAAACTATAAAATCAATTAGTCAAATTAATCGTTTTCCATGCATAACATATTCTAATTTAAATATTTTAAATCACATAAAATCACATTTCATGTCTAGAATGAATATGCAACCAAAACATGTTATGGTATGTGAAAATATAAGAGTAGACACCCTAAGCTATATGACATGTTATTCAAATATTTCGAATAAAACATACATACAATATAAAAAAATATTTTGCATTGATCGGGCTCTTATTTTTCCTATACTAATCTAATTAGTACAAAAAATCCCAAGGCATCCATTGGTCTTCAAATCTCGCTCCAAGGTGGTGTTGGCTCATTTTGCGACTTCGGTGCTCCAAATTACAACAAATGAATTTTTACATAAGAAAAATAAAATACAACATTTGTAAACAATGGCCTTCTGGCCTTACATCCCAAAACCAAAACCAACATAAAAGTAAGAGCCGGAAAAATTTACGACCAATGTAAAATCCATTCATCACATTAATAAATAAAAAACCATTCATCTCATGAATATTCTTTTGTGCCTACTCATCTAAACATCCATATTAATATTTATAACTCATATAAATATATATAAAAATTATAACTTTAAATCAAAATAGAAGGGTTAAGAACACTTTTCAACCTTTGCTCTCATACCATTTGTAGGAACCACTTTCGTAGCACAGCGGAAACACATTAGGCACCCGGGATCAGACTAGAAAATTTTTTCTGCTCTTCTCTCTGAATAGCTGAATGTTACCAACACCAAGACTAGAATTTTACTTCTGTTTTGGACAAAATTTCAGCCCCAGAATAACCCCCGAACAGCCCCCGAACAACAGTGAAAGATTGGACTGTTTTGGACCCGAAATAGCGCTCAACTCACTGCCCAAATAACCCCTTATGTGCATGAACTGCTGTAGTATTTCAGGTCTGATTTTTCAAATAAAAACAGCCCTAAAACAGTCATAAAACTCCCAAAAAGATTCCCCAAAAATTCTGGATTAAAACGAAAATAAAATGTGCCCCGTAACACCAACATTTTGTGCGGCAGTAAGCAAAAACAATGCTCATTATCGTGGGTCAAGGAAAAATGAAGAAGATGGATTTTGGTTCAACACCGAAAGTGTTTTTTTTCTTGGATCGATTAAATAAACTTATTTATTTAATTATCCAATTATCAAATTCTGAAAAATTACACAAGAGATCAAATTTCTTGGTAATTACCGAATTGCCCCAAAACTTTGTTAATTGATTATTTTAGCCCAACAATTATCAAATATAATTTTGGATGATTCTAAATCATTTCTAAAATGTTTTTCAACACATCTAATGCATCAAAATCAGATTTCACATAAATCCCCAATTTTTAGTCTAATGCCGTGAGCCACCCAAAATTTTCAATTAATTATAATTTGGTCCCTTTAGTTCAAAACATGCCAAGATCAAATCCAATCAACCTAAAATTTTACATGCATCATATTCATACCATAATGCATCACATATATGAAAAGCCTCAAATTTGGAGAGGGTTATGAACCCTAATTTTTCAATTTCATCAAATTGAGCAATTTTACCAAATCTTTAAAATCCAACACTTTAATCCATTCAATACTTCACCAATCTAGCCTCACCACTTTGAAACAACTCTAGAACAATTCTAGGTCACCAAGGAGTGGCTTACCAACTCTAGAATGGCAACTTGATTATCTAAAAATCAAAAGTAAAGCTTTGAAACCATTTCAAGCTTACTTACATGCATCAATCTTTCATCAAAGTTCACAACCAAAATAAACACAAACTATAAGAAGAGAGACAACACCAATGCAACACAAATGATGCTAAGCATGTTAGAAACATTTTTCATGTTGAAAGCTTTAAAGAAAAACTTACAAAACTCAAAGATTTCCAAGCTTTTTCCTTTAGCCTTCAAGCTTTTCTCTCAACTTCTTTTATGTTTATTTGGTATCTAATGAACTTCTCTAACCCTAAAAGATGAAACAAAACAATATATACTCACAAATTTAAGCCTTGGCCGAAATTGGTAAGTAAAATAATATCTATATATTATTTTTGTTTCATTTAATTTTTGCTTTATCAACTTGCATTTTAAATCATTACACCTTTAATGAATTATTCAACAAGTCAACAAAAGTAACTTAAAAATATAACACTTATATTTATTTAAGGTCTTGGCCGAAATTGGTAAGAAAAAAGGATAAGGATATTTTCAATTTTAACTTATTAAAACAAATATCCAAGTAGTCAAAACCATTTTGACAACTTTTTCCTTTAATGTATAAGTCAACAATATACACTTATAATCATTTCCTAACTTTATCATTTGGTAAGATATTTATATTTTAATTATATTAATATTTAACAATTAAATAATTAATCAATTAATTAAATACAAATATCTCAAATATATGTATTATATTTACTTTAAATATCTCAAATACATATATAAATTATATATGTCAAATACCTTTATTTGACAATTTATTAATGTGTATTTAATAATATCATATATTAATTACAAATACACATTAATTAGGAAATGACCGTTCGACCCGTTCGCATGTATTTTTCGTTTAACGTTTAAACGATTTATAAATAATCACCATTATTTATAAAAGTCGCCCTAGTGCTCTACGAGTATATTTCATTAGTGAGACTCTCTAGATTCAGGTATATCCGTCATAAAATCTAATTTCCTGTCCATAATTTACCCACCCGTAAATTATGACGACCACTGATAAACTAGCTGAATCATACAGGTCGAGATCATTGCATACGATAATCCCTCCGTCACAGGTATCCGGATAACACCATAGATATAGATATAAACGTCAAATCTCTTAGATATTATCATGTCGACGTATCTATTAGCAATCTCTAAATAACATTCGGAACTCACTTCTGAAGTATACTGTGGCCACAGATTTAACAGACTGCTAATCATATATGGACTACCTATGCTCTGTACACAGAACTGACGAATCCTATCTTGGTACTCACAGGATATCCTGACGATCGTTCCACACCCAATGAACAGACGGAGGTCTGATCTAAATAGATCGGTGACATGACTGCCATCTAAGTGTGGAGGATGTCTCATATATCCACAGTGGTATCTCAAGTCGAAGGACCACTATGCTACTCAACTCGAGAAGATTCTTATTGACGTTGGTGTACCATTCATTAAGAATCTTCGGTGAGTCGTTCAGTGTTTATCCACTATAAACACCTACACGTCTATACGAGTCTCCCCAGACTCATGGTTCATTGGGATAAACCATCGGACCAAGTCTCAATATACGACATGTACTGGTCTTAACAGATTTGACTATCCGACCCGTGTTAGTGAATCTTGACCAGGAACTATATTTGATAATATACATTTAGCAGTGACACTTCCCAATGTCAATTATAAACTACCTTTGTAACTGTGTACTGCATTATATATTATCAAGCCTTTGTCTAATATATACATATCACTAAACAACATTTAGTTTCAATCTAATAGTAATAGATCGAATACGTATATAAAAAAAAGAGGTGCAACCACTAAGTAAGTAATATTATGGGAAAATGGGATGTTCGTATTCATGAATCAGACATAAATACGGTCCGGATTGGCGCTCTGAGCACCAACCCCAATAATATCTCCCACCTGCTCTAGTGTCAATCCACAGTATCATATACACATCTCAATGTGTATCGTATGCACATGGCCCTCAAAAGCTCACCCAGTACTCAAGAGGTAGGCAACAAGAAGCAGGTCCGCTATGACATATTGAGTTTGTCAAACAAACTCCATCGTTTCCAATAGTCAACATCATTCATATTTTGTAGAATCTAAATTATACATTAATATGACTCTGATGCTACATCAGTATTGTGCTACAACTACTGAGTTGTCCAAGTATTTAGGGATCAAATCCAAAATACTATGAAGACAACCGCAAGCACAATAGCAATTCAAAACTTCTAATTTATAAGGTCACTATACAACTTCATAAGTTGCATTTAATTCCACTAAATAATAGAATCATTCGTGACACTTCCACTGCATCTTTTGTGACTCTTTATGACGTAGACTGTCTAACGTCATAATTAGTCTCAAAACTAATATGACCCTAATGGTTGCAGACCGTATGCTCCATGAATTAGAAACTCGTTCTTAATATCTCAAATATCACAAAGAACATGTTTCAAGATCCATCATATGGTCTATAGGATATTAAAATAACTTGTAACAATTACGATTAAATCGATATCTTTAATCGCACATAATAAATCATTCATTATGTCATCATCAAATGATACATATGATTGATTAGACATTCTAATCAATATCTCTTTCGAAAAAGGAATCATCATTTACAAAAGATGAATACTATATATACGACACACAATAACTGTCCAACAATTATACTAACTGTCATACAGATAGCCTAGTTATGTCCTTTATTAGATCATATCTAATGTACGAATAATAGGAGTATCTCACAAGTCTCTTGGTTTTATATCTTATATAAAACTTTATATCGAATATAACAGAGATTGCTCACACTGTTTTCACGGAGTAAAGAAGACTTAGGTAAACCTTTTACCTCACAAACATCTCATTATTACTATAATAATGATAATGTTGTTAGGATATATAACACTAGAAAGTAATTTGTACGCTCCCACTAACCCTTCAAACACATATGTATTCTCTATACTTTGACAAGATAAGACAATTTGACGATATCGAAAACAGAGAACACGGATTTCTGGAAGACTTATCCAAGTCTACAATAGGCTCTATAAGTTAGCACACTAAACTGCGATCTTAGCAGAACACAAAATCTAGGGCCATTCCAGAATGAACTCTTCAAACAAAGAAATCACAACTGATCTCTTATCTGAATAAGTCATTCAAAAATGCCACTTTGCATTCTTTAGCTAAAATGTACAGTTTAATATCAACATTAACCAACAGATCTTAAATTGTTCAATTAGTGTGACTAGAGACAAGTTTCCTCAGAATCTACAATAGATTGCTGAGTATAACTTTTCTCATTGTCATACTTTAAATGTCAAACCTTTAATAAGCTCACACTGCTTTTGCTGCGCAAACAATTAGCATATATCATGAACTAATTCATAATGAAAGCGTAATCAAGTTCAAAACTTGATCGTAGTAGGCTATGAACAATCTTAGATCTATGGTTCAATGGTGAACTTCCATAATCGATATCAAATATCGCTTCCATTATAAGTTATAGGATAATTTTCTTCGGTAAGAAAACAACAAAATCATTAAGTATCAAATACTCGTAAATGATTCTGATATCATATTAAACTTATATAGAATATGTATAAGGGTTGTTTCATCTGATTAATTACGTAGTTCCATTTATAATTTATCATTCTCACATTTGACTTCAATAAGTCAAGTCTTTTCTACAATTGTTAACATCTGATGTTACACACCAAGTAATAAAATGATTTTATTACTTAGAATCATAGGAAAGATATTTTATCAAATAGAATACAATATTCTATAAAATAAAATAAATGATAAACTTTTACTTATACCTCCAAGGTGTCAGTAATTTCCATTATATAACTATTATATAAAAGAAATATTCAAATCTCAAACTTTTCAAGATTCTGATTTCTACCTAACATATCATATATGTAACTGTAGAAATTAATGGAACCTAAATTAAAAAGATGAACTAGTGTTACTGGAGCATAACCCCAAGAGTATTGAAACTAATTCGGTAACATTCAATATCAAACGAATCAAATCATATAAGATTCGACTGCTCCCACTACTCAATTCCATCAAGATGGAATCGTGGAAGAATAATATTGAATATGAATCATATTCACTGAATAACCTTAGAACTAATTGCTTTAAATTCATATGTTGATCGTATCAAAGATCTTTGAACAATTCCAAAGACTTGTTATGAATTTTAAGGATCACGTTCAAAAAATTTCATATTGAATATATTTGAACTAGTCAAATATGTTCAATCTGCGTTTCAGTAGAACAGATTGAAAGTTCTTGATCATTTCAAGATGTTCAATATGTGTTCCTTCAGAAACACGTAACTAAGTTATGACAATTCATCAACTAAGTTACGAAAAAGGAAAACTACCTTAAGCAATTACAATTCATTAAACTACATACATCTAATGTATCAGTTTAATAAATCTGGTGGTCCAATGACAAATCATTGGTTAAACGAGATTTTAATCACCTTCCCGAATACAATATTCATTAAATGGATAAGGATATGTGGTGTGATCTCGTATCAAACCATCATTTACCATACGGAATAAGCATCCAATGCTCAAGTGATAAAATCACATAAAGCACCGTTCTAAATTATTTACTTTACCGAATAATTTTTCTTAATGTTTATCTCTACGTCAATGACACTACTAGTTATATTTAAAATATATATAACAATTTTTTATAAAGAACAAGTAACTATCCAATAGTCGCAAGTTCCGATATCAAATATCAAAACAATCGTTAACTAATATTTTAAATAACTAGACGGGAGATCTGGTATCCAATACCTATAGTTGTAGTATTGTGAAAATCGATATTTTCTATACACAACTATACGCATCTCCTTTCTATAGCTTTACTATTTGCATTCAACTATTCACACAATTGCAAATAACTGACTAGCAAATTATGTCAAACACATTGCCTCTAAAGGTTATTAAAGCTAAGAAACATCATTACTAGATAAAAAAATACCTAATGGGTCTTTCATAATGCCAGTCAAGAATCTCGAGACATGAACTAATTTAAGTCAATTCTTACTGCATAAGAAACTATTCTCTCTAAAGTATTATATCCTAAAAGGGATATCTATCTAGATTATACATCATGACTTAGAAACTAAGTCATTAACCATCTTGATTTTTGAAGAAAATCGGAACAACAGTTACCGATGGTTTAGACCAATCTAATAATATCCTAGTCAATTAGTATCTAGAACCTATTCTAGAATAACTACAACCAAGAGTCAAGTCAGATAACATATCAAGATATGTGTGCAGTGAATTAAAAGTTTAATTCTATCTAATATAGATTAAGGAAAACAAACAAGCGGCTATTTCCATGATAATACACACTGCCTAAGTTAAGGAATATTTTAAACTTAGCAGTGTCTCCCACTATTTTACGTAATACCGTAATCCCCAACGGAAAAATGAGAATTCAATAATTAAATCGAATTCCATAATGGGAAGTGGACCCCATGAATATATTTCGACTCACAGTAGAGGCACGGTCTCGCCTACGTATATTCACAGGTAGACAACTCATTGTCAATCACACTCGTTGTGACTCCTGGGTTTCCGATCCTGGTCGTTTCTCGTTGTCGCTGCTAAGGCAGGCCCACAAGGAGATGTACCAAGGTTAAACTCGTTATACGACACAGAAATCGGAGACGATGTTCTAGGCTCACGACCTAGTTGGGAGTACGGAATAGCCCGTCGGGGAACTAAACCGGAGAAATAACATGGAGTCGCCACCCGGTGTGAACCGGGAAAATGATTTAAGGCCGCACTCACCCCTCACAAGGGAAGACCTCAAACCGTTGGGTTCGGAATGGTCCCTTACTTATGTCATTTGTAATGATATGATTTGTGCAATAAACTAACCGAATCTACTCAACATGTATTCTCAAAGGTAACTTAGATCTAGTCTGCATTCATCAAACTAAATCCTATGACTAAGTTCGCATGCTTTAAAAATGAGTCATTATAACGGCAAGCATATAATATCACACGGCAATCTCATGAACATACTTCAATTATATAATGCGGAAAACAAATAACAACCTAAACATAATGTAACTTCCAAACGCAAAATAAATAACTAATCATGCTTTAAAAATTAACAACTAAATCATGCTTAAAAAATAAAAAATATACTAGACTAAATCATGCTTAAAAAGAATAAATAACATACTAGACTAAATCATGCTCGCATACATTTTTGGATGAAACGAAATATGTGTGTCTCTTAAGTAGTACGTGGCATTGTATCCCGAGTGCAAACCGCACTACCGTCCATTCGGATTCCGCTACGGAATTTACGTCCGGGTTTCCATCCGATATACCACAAAAGAGAACACGTATTCCGTTCACCCGGAATTCACATCATGCATCAACAAATGACTCTCGTGCGATAATATATTAAAATAAATAAAAAACAATGATTAATAAATAAAGAATGTGCCCTCTGGTCTAACCTCTTTTTTCGTCTCTCGAAAGCGCGTTACACAGCCATCGGAAGGGTTGATATTCCGCAACTTTCCTGGTTCACTAATCCAACATTTTCTCGTTGTTTCGCTGTTTGGGCTGCTGTTTTCACTCTGTTTCGCTGCTGTTTGTGTTGTATTTTCTGGTCACTATTCTTTGGTAATTATGGGACTGTTTTGGCGGTTTTTTTAGGGGTATTGGGCTGCTATTTTGTGCGGTTTTAAGGCTAAAAATGGGTAGTTTATGCGGCATTTTTAGGGTATTTTCGGGGCAGTTTTAAGGGTCTATTTGTGCGGAAAACTGGGCAGTGCAGTGGGGGGTGTGTGCTTGCAGTTTGGGGCAGTGCAGTGGGGCTGTTTGGTGAGGGAATGTGCGGCAGTTGCTGGCAGTGTTTTTGGGTGGTTTGTGCAGCATTTTACTGGGCAGTATGTATGGGGGTTTATACGGCAGTGAGTGATGTAGCTTTTTGGGGACAGTTTAGGCGTGCAAGGAGGCTTTATGCGGCAAGTGTTTGGGGTTGTGTTACGGTAGTGAGGGCTGTGTGATGGGCGTGAAGGAGCTAGGTTTATTTTCTTTGTGTTTTCTTGTGTCAATGAGCCAGGAAGTTTAATGTGTTGGTGAAGGGTTCTTTTTATAGGCAAAGGGATGGGGGCTATCCTTATTTGAGAAGGAAAAGGATTTGTGCATTAATGGGAGATATTTATAATTAGTATGTGATAAGGAAAAATCTTTTAATTAGGGAAGTGATTTGATTTAATTTGATTTCTTCTCTTTTAGTTAGAGATATGATTTGATTTGTATATTTTAATTAGGGAATGTAATTTAAGTGGATTAGAAAAGTATTTGATGGGATTTCTTTAATTTTGGAATGGGATTTGGCTTGATTTATGCATGTGTTTAATATGTGTTTTTTTGTTAATTTGGAAGGTGAGTGGGCGTGGCTTAGAGTGATTTGGGCGTGGGCTTGGCTCAGTTTAGTGGGCTTGGTGTATGGTTTGGTGATGTGTGGGCTTGATGTGTGTCTTGCGGGGGTTTGGGCTAAGGATTTGTTTTTGAAATAGAAGTCCAACAAGCGAACCCGAAGCTAATCCAGCGAATTAAATCCAACAGAAATGTCAATTCTTGACTCCTCCCTTCCCTTCCGACGTCCATTTCCAGCGACTTCCACAATTAAAGAGGTAGTGTCTCTATGTGAGACTCATCATCGGGACTTACATGCAAAAATGCAGTGTCTACACTCGTCAATGATAAACTCAAGTTACTTGCGTAACCCTGACAGCTAGGGCACGTTCAGGATTCCGCTTTCGCTTGAATTTATCTAGTATCTTATATACATCCGGCATAAATAAATCTCTATCGGCTACACCCTCACAGAAGAGGCACGTTCTCGGATGTAGTCACGGAAAAATATTCATAAACCGTATTGACAAGACGGACCAAGAAACAAGTATTTCAAATACTAGTTACTTTAAAACCTTATTAAGCGGGGATATTCCATAAAGTGTCACACTTTAAATTTAATCAAATTAAATGAAAACATGCATGTATCAAGTAAAGATAAGAACAAACATTAGATTTTAAAGGGCTAATCATATCGGGGTGTCCAGAATCAGACTAGCTCTGATACCATTTTGTAGGGGTTTTAAGGGGGAATATCAACGCAGCGGAATCGCGAAAATCAAAATTTTCCGATTTCAAAACTTTTTTTCTTGGATCGATTAAATAAGCTTATTTATTTAATTATCCAATTATCAAATTATGAAAAATTACACAATAGATCAAATTTCTTAGTAATTACCGAATTACCCCAAAACTTTGTGGATTGATTATTTTAGCCCAAAAATTATCAAATATAATTTTGATGATTCTAAATCATTTCTAAAATGTTTTTCAACACATCTAATGCATCAAAATCAGATTTCACACAAATCCCCAATTTTTAGTCTAATGTCGTGAGCCACCCAAATTTTCAATTAATTGTAATTTGGTCCCTTTAGTTCAAAACATGCCAAGATCAAATCCAATCAACCTAAAATTTTACATCCATCATATTCATACCATAATGCATCACATATATGAAAAGCCTCAAATTTTGAGAGGGTTATGAACCCTAATTTTTCAATTTACTCAAATTGAGCAATTTTACCAAATCTTTAAAATCCAACACTTTAATCCATTCAATACTTCACCAATCTAGCCTCACCACTTTGAAACAACTCTAGAACAATTCTAGGTCACCAAGGAGTGGCTTAACAACTCTAGAATGGCAACTTGATTTTCTAAAAATCAAAAGTAAAGCTTTGAAACCATTTCAAGCTTACTTACATGCGTCAATCTTTCATCAAAGTTCACAACAAAAATAAACACAAACTATAAGAAGAGAGACAACACCAAAGCAACACAAATGATGCTAAGCATGTTAGAAACATTTTTCATGTTGAAAGCGTTAAAGAAAAACTTACAAAACTCAAAGATTTCCAAGCTTTTTCCTTTAGCCTTCAAGAATTTCTCTCAACTTCTTTTATGTTTATTTGGTATCTAATGAACTTCTCTAACCCTAAAAGATGAAACAAAACAATATATACTCACAAATTTAAGCCTTGGCCGAAATTGGTAAGTAAAATAATATCTAGATATTATTTTTTGTTTCATTTAATTTTTGTTTTATCAACTTGCATTTTAAATCATTACACCTTTAATGAATTATTCAACAAGTCAACAAAAGAAACTTAAAAATATAACACTTATATTTATTTAAGGTCTTGGCCGAAATTTGGTAAGAAAAAAGGATAAGGATGTTTTCAATTTTAACTTATTAAAACAAATATCCAAGTAGTCAAAACCATTTTGACAACCTTTTCCTTTAATGTATAAGTCAAAAATATACACTTATAATCATTTCCTAACTTTATCATTTGGTAAGATATTTATATTTTAATTATATTAATTATTTAACAATTAAATAATTAATCAATTAATTAAATATAAATATCTCAAATATATGTATTATATTTACTTTAAATATCTCAAATACATATATAAATGATATATGTCAAATAGCTTTATTTGAAAATTTATTAATGTGTATTTAATAATATCATATATTAAATAAAAATAGACATTAATTAGGAAATGACGGTTCGGCCCGTTCGCATGTATTTTTCGTTTAACGTTTAAACGATTTATAAATAATCACCATTATTTATAAAAGTCGCCCTAGTGCTCTACGAGTATATTTCATTAGTGAGACTCTCTAGATTCATGTATATCCGTCACAAAATTTAATTTCGTGTCCATAATTTACCCACCCGTAAATTATGACAACCACGGATAAACTAGCTGAATCATACAGGTCGATATCATTGCATACGTATAATTCCTCCGTCACAGATATTCGGATAACACCAGAGATATAGATGTAAATGTCAAATCTCTATAGGTATTATCTCATCGACGTATCTATTAGTAATCTCTAAATAACATTCGGAACTCACTTCCGAAGTATACTGTGGCCACAGATTTAACAGACTGCTAATCATATATGGACTATCTATGCTCTGTACACAGAACTGACAGATCTTATCTTGATACTCACAAGATATCCTGAGGATCGTTCCACACCCAACGAACATGCTGAGGTCTGATCTAAATAGATCGGTGACGTGACTGCCATCTAAGTGTGGATGATGTCTCATATATCCACAGTGGTATCTCAAGTCGAAGGACCACTATGCTACTCAACCCGAGAAGATTCTTATTGACGTTGGTGTATCATCCATTAAGAATCTTCGGTGAGTCGTTCAGTTTTTATCAACTATAAACACCTACACGTCTATACGAGTCTCCCTAGACTCATGGTTCATTGGGATAAACCATCAGACCAAGTCTCGATATACGACATGTACTGCTCTTAACATATTGACTAACCGACCCGTGTTAGTGAATCTTGACCAGGAACTATATTTGATAATATACATTTAGCAGTGACACTTCCCAATGTCAATTACAAACTACCTTTTTAAATGTGTACTGCATTATATATTATCAGGTCTTTGTCTAATATATACATATCACTAAACAACATTTAGTTTTAATCTAATAGTAATTAGATCGAATACGTATATAAAAACAAGAGGTGCAACCACTAAGTAAGTAATATTATGGGAAAATGGGATGTTCGTATTCATGAATCAGACATAAATACGGTCCGGATTGGCGCCCTGAGCACCAACCCCAACACTTTCGTGCTATGTCTCGCAACCAACGAAAACTAGTGTGGCCTACACTCACAAAACGAATCCCTAAACACTTTAGAGACTAAAATCACACAAGGTTTTCTTTTGAATTTTTTTTTTCTTTTTTTTTCTCAATGCTTGAGAGAGTTTCAAGAATAAGAAGATGAAGGCTAGGGTTAGAATGAGAGGTGTAACGACCCGGGTTATTTTAGCGTCTTACATTAATTTTATTTTTTTTCCGCGCGTGAGGCCGCGTCTGAGCGCGAAGTTTATTTTACAATAAAATGAAAATTATTACAAGAGATGAGTTAAAAAGATATTAATAATTAATCTGAAGGGTTAAAATTGGAATTTAGTAAATAGAATAAAAATAAAATAAAATCTTAGATATTTAATTACATACACATTTGAGAAATATCTACACACCAATATATTATATATATTACTCACACCACACACGTGTACACTGCATTTACACACAATTTTAATATGCTTTAATATATTTAATACACACACAGTACATAATAAATAAATAAATAAATAAATAAATAAAAAAAAAATAAAAAAAAAATAAAAAAAAAATAAAAAACAGAAGAATCGGGAATAGAGAGAAAAGAAGATGTAAACAAAAACCAGGAGAGATCATGAGAGAGAGGAGAGAAAACCAAAAGGAAAGAAGAGCAGAAGCAGAAATCGAAGAGAAAGAAAGAAAGAGGCCGAGAGTTGGGGAAGATATGAGAAGGCCGAAAACAAGAGAAAGAGAGAGATAGGAGAAACCGAGAAAGGTAAGTACACTATGGCTTAGATTTCTTTGAGTATTAATTTATTTTGTTATATAGGTTGTGGGATGAAATGGTTGGAGGAAGGAATTAAGTATTTAAACTTAATTTTAATTATGGCAATTGAAAGAAATACAAATGATTAAAGGGAAAAGAAGAGAGGTGAGAGGCCGAGAAAAACATAATAGAAGGGGAAAGAAACCAAGAGGGACCGAGAGAGAGCGAGAGAGAGAGGGACGATCAGCTTTGTCCTGGTCGCCGGTGAGTTTCCAGCACATTTCCAGCACCTGAACCGAGAAGCAGGAATATATAAGAGTTTAGTAAGTAAATTATGTTCATAATTTTCTTGAGCCAAATTGATTTCTTTTGTCATTTGAGGTTTGAATTTAATCCTGAAATTGAGCCTGATAATGGAATAGAAATGTGTTAAAAGTAATCTAAAGTTGATCTTTAGAATGAAGTTAACAGGAATTGTAAGAATAGAGGGATTATCCAAATTGGGGAAAAATCGGCTAACCCTAGACTTTGGGGGATTTCTGGTAATTGGGTGTGGATTTATTAATTGGTTAGATTTGGAACTTTGATAAGCAATAATGAAATTTTTGTGGGTTTTGGGTATAAAATCTGAAAAAAGAAGTGTGATAGAGATAAAACGTATATGTACGATGTGTATTAGGGCTGTGGAATTTCGAGTGTTGGATCCATTAATTAAACAAAGTATTTCAAGTTTGTGACTTTTGTGTGCGCGTGCTCCCTTGTGCTACCAATAGGTGCCACTTTGTTAATCTGTATGTAGAAGTCTTAATTGAAGGTTTTTATTCATTAAATCTTAATCTGTGATCTTGAGGCATGTTATCAAATGTCAAATGTTCTAATTATTTTATTTCAAAGTTTGGCATATAATTTGATCTTTATTAATTGTGGTTTCTGGTCACTACTTTCTGGTAAAAACAGTTGACTGAAACTGACACTGATCACTAATCCCTGGATGCATATTTAGATGTACAAGTAATGTTGAGGAAAGTATATATGTAATGATTTGTGTGTGGGTATGGATGTGGCTGTATAGGTAAGAGTCGAAGAAACTTAGTATTGTGCTCTTTGTAGAAATATTAGAAATGAGGTTAGGATTCTAAGTTCAATTTGGTAATTGTATTGAATATTTACATTGAACTTTTGTAGTGATGGAAAAGCAGGAAGTGAAACTTAGACTTTGCGAATCTGTGAATTAAGAACGTTTAGTATAAATGGATAATTTTGGGAAAAAGGTTAAGTAAGACTGTTATTGAAGAAGGTGTTATTGCGTGAATATATGATATTAATGAGTAACGTAAAGGAATGAACAAGTTAAATATGTATACTAAGTCATGCATTTGTTTTGTTAGTTGAATAAGAATATATGAATATAAATTATCTTGTTGGGTTGTTTTACAAGCTGTTGATATTACTAGTCATGCAAGTAAACCCAGTTTCGATAATGTAAACATGCATAAAGCATATGTGGAACAAAATACATATATCATTAATCTGTAGAAATGCATGAACATGTGCATGAATATGTATGATGTAATAAGCATATAATAAGGTATGGTTAAGATAAAATAAAATATTAGAAATGAACATGCATATGTGTGATTTACGATTTTCAGAAATTAAATTAAAGTTAAGAACCATTTTGAAATCTAAAGTGTTTTATAGAAAAGTTTCAAAGTTTTCTTTTGAAAGAAAGAAATTTATTTCAGAAAATGTTTTTGCATTTTTGAGACACAGAGTATGATTTTATATTTTTCGGGGCATGAGAGAAAAACTCACCCCAGTATGTAACTTGAGATTCAGTTGGAATTGACGGATATCATATGGATTCGGGATTTGGGATTTGACCCATCCCAGCTGTACACTAATTGAAATTGACGGATTTAGACACATGTGCACATGTGGAGGACTGAGGGGACGCTCCTAGATCCTCAACGCTCAGATGGTACATTCCTGGGCGGAGATGCGCCTTCGGGCGGAGATGCGCCTACGGGCGGAGATTTGGTTTTCAGAAAAAGGATTTTAGATTTCAGTTTTCAGTTTTCAGAAAAGAGTTTCAGAAAAGAACTTGGAAAGACGGTTCTAGAAAGAAGTACAAGAAAAAGAAAGATTTTCAGAAAGAGTTTTCAGTTTTCAGATTCCCAGTAAACAGTTTTCAGAAATAAGATTTTAGAAATAGTTTCCAGAAACCAGAGATTCAAAGCATGATTTTAGAAAGATAAGTTTTATTAAAAGATTTTCAGACAGAGTTTCAAAAAAGAGTTTTTCAGAGAATAGTTTTTCAGAAAAAGTTTTAAGAAGTATTTTATAAAAAGCATAACATGTTAAAGCAGATTATAGTTTACAAGTCATGCATATGAATCGTACATTTTGGAGATCATTTAGAAATGCATATTGATGATAATTATGCATAATAGCATTAGTATATTCATGTGTAAGTGTTTCAGAAATTTTTTTAAAGTAATAGTTCATAAAAGCATGGCATATTGTGTAGAGTATGATTCACAAGATGGGTATAAAGGTCATATGCTCTAGAAAACATATGAGATGCATATAGTTGATGTCAATGCATGATAGCATGATCACATTCATATAAGTATATGACTGATGTTTATATGTATTGTATGTCTACATATAATGAGTATTTTAGAAAGCATTGATGTATGATAACATGATTCTATATACATGAGTACGTGGTTGATGATAGTATGTGAATAGAAATAATATTTTATATTACCGATTTGATTATATTTCAATGAAATATAAAAAAGGATAACTATATTAAGTGTCCAAACCAAACTGGCAAAGAATGAATAGGAAAGTAGAAAGATAGTCGAGTTACGCAGCGGAAGCGTGATAGGTGTTGATAAGGCTGTTAATGATATATAGACTTGACACGTATATTATGAATGTATGAAAATATAACTAGTAAACAAGACCTGAGATATGTGTGATCAGAGTAAAAGGAGTTTTAGTAAATGACATGGTTGACAGTGATATGGAAACTTGATGTATATGTATATACATATTAAGATGTTTAAACTATAAACGATAAATAGAATTTAAAGTGTATGAGTAATCAGATAAAAGGATCAGTAACAAGTTATATGTTTGTAAATGGACAAGACCTAGATAGTTAGCTCAGACTTAATACGTAGTTGCATGGACATATAGACAACTCAGGTTAATTCAGAAATGGAATCCAGACTTTGTGTGTGTTCGACGCTCAAGTTATGAGCATAGCTACTTACTGAGTCATTATGACTCACATCACAACAGTGTTTGAGTTTTTCAGGTTGGTGACCTGATCGATCGACCACAGAAATTAGAGCTTGAGGAGTCGGATAGCAGCGTTGCAGTCAGCCAGTCACCAAGTCTTGGGAAAGTCGAGTCTTGTGTACAGGTTGAGTTTAAAAGCATTGTATTCGAGTATTGATGAGACGTGCTGAGCACGGAAGTTTTTGTTGTAAAAGTTTTTGTATATTCGTATTTTCGGGCTCCCCCCTGGTTGTATTATGTCTTATGTCTGCATCGCATTTTAGTTGGGCCCTTAGATTGCATTGATGTTGAGATGCCGGCCTGAGGCCGAGATTTTATTTTCAGGTTGTAAATAGATGTTGGCTATAGGTCAGGTTGCATGATGTTACAAATACGTCATGCCGAAATTTTTCTAGAATCAGAGGCTTATGGAGATGGATTTAGCATGTCTCCTGCCGGTAACATTGCTGCTAAGGCGGGATGTTACAAGAGGCCCCTTAAAAAAAGAAAAAGAAAATTCTTTTATATTTAGGGTTTCTTATTTCCAAAATAAACAAAACTTTTCCCCTTCCACCAATACAAAATTCGACCATGAACATGTCTAAATTAAAAATTTTGTAACGTCAATGTTTTATTACCATAATCAAAAGATGTTACAAAAGTGAATGTGTTATTACCTTTCAAAAAGGTTAACTTCCAAAATAAAACCAAGGGTTTCCAAAATCCAAAATTTGGAAATTCCAAATTTAACCTTATTAAATTATATCATATATAATTTAATATTATGTATTTAATAACTATCATATAATTATTAAAACCATATATTAAATTTTAACATATAGTTTCAAGTATAATAAAATAATATCATTAATCATATTAATAATATTTTCATGTGTGAGTATATAATTTAACTATCCAATTATATTTAATCTGCTATAGTACATCGAGCTAGCACGAGGACCAAATGGACCTACGATTCTGAGCTCCAATAATCTAGGAATATTAATTAAGCTCTTAATTAAATATTCTTAATTATTAACTCTGGGCTATTCCACTAAAAACCTGAAGTTATGCTCTCGTTACCGCAAATAGATAAATTAAGTCAAATCACGTCGGTGTCCATCGATACAGTCATTACATACAGATTAACCCTTCACGAGTATCTCGTAATTAGAGCCAAGTTAAAATATCTGTTATACCCCTCTAATTATTTTTACCTTAAGTACCATTGATTCTCTAATGAACAATTTATTCATAACCATTATGAATGTTAATATTTCTATTCGTAATCGAAAGACTTGAGCTCTCTAACCGTTCAAGTATCGAATCAACCCTTAAGGAAGGTACTCTTCTACTTCTCGTAAGAAGGAGTAAACTCCATATCTATGTAAAACGTCCCCAGCTACGCACCAAACCATGTCCCCAAAATACGTAGCTATTGGTTGGGATTGCTACACCTAGGGGTGTGCATTAATCGGTTTTAACCGAACCGTTCCGACCCATTTTTTATAACGATTCGGTTATTGTGATTAAATCGATTTTTACGGTTAAAATTTTTAACTTTTTCGGTTATTCGGTTTGGTTACGGTTATGAGATTTGTATAACCGAACCGATCAATTAACCGAAATATATACATGCTTCAAAACCCTAAATAAGTAAATAACAAAATTTCATAGACCGATTATTAGATAAATTTTTAAAAACAAAAAATTATTAAATTATTGGTTATTAAGAAACTCAAAATTTCATAATATTGGGTTAAATATTAAATTTGATGAATATGAATTTATATTTGTGTTAAATTACTTTGTTGAATGTTGAGTTGATGAATTTATATTTGTTGGACTGGTTAATAACCGAATTAACCAAAACCACCGAAATATAATGGTTAATTTGGTTAATGGTTATGTGTCATAATATGGTTAAATCGGTTACATATTTACTTAATCGAAAAATTTCGGTTCGGTTAAAAAATCAAGGATTAACCGACCGAACCGACCGATGTACACCCCTAGCTACACCAACCTCACTTTTGTAAATCAAATGACATAGTCTATCATGAAGCGTACACTCAAGATCAATCCGTATATGACCATCTAGTAGATCGAAATGAATTTATTTATTTAACAGATATTATAAGAAACTCATTTCTATCTGGGTCCAGTCCTATTTGATCACATCATACAAGATGCCTCTATTTCTGTGTCTCCACCTGGATGATCCAGGATCAAGGTCACCATACAATTATAGAATAGACTGCAGCTATAGATAAACCACACCCAAAGTATCCGTTTTGTTTGCTCTTTATGGACTATTTTATATTACTAACTTCAGACTTAAATCCTATTATGTATGATACTTATAAACTAAGTCTAAAGGCACATGAGTAATCTAGGGTAATGAATTTACAATATGCGTTATTAAACAAACACTTTGATAAATGAATGATGCATCATTTTATTTCATAAAATATAATATCGTTTGCATTACATGAAGCACTAGGGCATATGTCCCAATAATCTCCCACTTATACTAGAGCAAAAGGGACATGTCATATAATCCTAGACCATCTAGGTAACCCTCAAACACTTTAGCTGACAATGTCTTTGTAAACGGATCAGTCAGGTTCTCTGTGGATGTAATTTTTTGTTACAGAAATGACTCCTCTATGCACTATCTCCTTGATGAGATGATATTTCCTTTCTATATGTTTTCCCCTCTTGTGGCTTCTTGGTTCCTTTGAATTTTCCACTGCACCATTATTATCGTAATAAGGTGTGAGTGGTTTATCCATATCTAGAATGACTTCCAGATCTCCCAAGAACTTACGGAGCCAGACTGCTTCCTTAGCTGCTTCGTAAGCTGATACATACTCAGCCTCCATGGTGGAGTCAGCAATACAAGATTGCTTTATACTCTGCCATACTATAGCCCCACCACCTAGGGTAAACACTGATCCAGATGTTGATTTCCTAGAATCGACATCAGTCTGAAAATCAGAGTATGTATATCCCCTTAGGATCATATCCTCACCGCAATATACAAGAATATAATCTCTCGTTCTCTTAAGATACTTGAGAATGTGTTTCACAGTCACCTAATGATCCAATCCTAGGTTAGACTGAAACCTACTGACTACTCCATGTAACATCCGGTAATCCTGGCGACCTGTACATTATCAAAGGCCAACATCTGTTAAGTTTTGAATGACATAATATGTGATATATATCATGTTCAAATAAGTACATTCTCATAAAATGATTTTTGGGACATTCGGTAAATTTCTTGCAAATCTGATGCGGAACTTAGCTTATGTCCCATCCGAGCAGTCTTTAGTAATCAGGCCATAACGTTTTCGTACAATCTCTGATTTTTAAGAATTTTATATCTTCAGAAATCTTAAACCGAGAGATACAACTTTCGCGTTGAATGTTTTCCAAATTCAGACCAGAAATGGGTTAAATATTGCAATTTTCCACATGTGCTACAGTAACTTCGAGAATTGTCTAGATTTGGAGTGATGTTGCTCAATCAAGGCCACCAATTTACATGATTAAAATCAGCCCCTTTTTCCTATAAAAAGGGTATTATTCCCTCATCTTCATGAAGGCCAAAACATGTATAGTCAATGTGAATTCTTCAAATTTTCTTCTTCATTTCTCAAGCCATTTAAGTGCAACAAATGATGATTTTCAAGTTTTTAGCACACAAAGAACCATAAAATGTGTTGGCAAAGTGACGCTATGCTAGCGGAACTCCAAATCTATGAGTGGACACTTTCTTTGAAGTTGATTTTCACTATGTTGTTGTTCATATCAGAATTACTTTTCGCTTTTAGGGTGTTAGCCAATTTTATTATCAGATATATTTTGTTTAGCATGCTTTGAGAAATGAATTAGAAAAGAAATATTTTCAAAACATGAGTTTTATATTTTTCGAGGCATGAGGGAAAAACCCACCTCATTATGTAACTTGTTACAGACATGGAATTGACGGATGACATGTGCACATATAGAGGACTGGGGGTACGGTGATACGTAATGCCCCCACATCCTAGTTCAGGACTATGGATGACAGATGCCCCTAGATCCTAGTTTCAGAGCTTGAAGGGTAGCAAAGATCCGCACCCCCAGTTCTAGTTCAGTGTCTTGGGGGACGACGATACCTAAAGCCCTAAGACCACTAGTTTCAGTTACAGGAGTGGCATTCTTTGGGGGATGACAATACGTAACGCCCCAAAGTCATGGATTTGCACTCTTGGCTCTAGTTAGGCGTATGGGGGATGGTGATACGTAACGCCCCCATACGTCAAGTTTCTTTTCAGAGACAGATATCAAGTTTTTAGAAAACAGTTTTCAGAGATAAGTTTTCAGAAATAGTTTTTAGATACAGATTTCAGAGTTAGTTTTCCAGAGAAATAATTTTCCCAAAAGAAATAGAGATTTCAGAAATGGTTCACAAACCAGAATTTTCAAAAGCAGATTTCAGAGTGAAGTTTTCTAGAGAAAGAAAGTTTTCAGAACGATTCGAATTGATTTCTAACACATGAGTTTTATAAAGTATTCTAGTTTTTAGTTTAAAAATCGTCCAATCACTTAGATCGTTCAAACGATCTAACCCCTGACTCCCAGTTTTCTTGTTTTACAGGTATTCTCCGTGGACGAGCTCGGGAGGACGGATACTGATGCAGTCACTAGGGTGTGGAGCTGCAAAACAGATGTATGGTCTCGTGCATAACATAGCATACATGAGATTACCAACTACTGAGGCATATGGGATATGCCTCATTTCCTCAACTCTTTGAGGTGTCTTAGGAGACTGTTCATTTGACAAATGAATTCCATGTCGATAAGGAAAATTTCCTTTCTTGGAATTTTGCATCCCAAATCGTACAAGGATCTTGTCGATGTAGGATGCCTGAGACATAACTAACAGTCATTTCCTGTGATCTTGAAGTATCTGGATCTTAAGAACATAATTGGCCTATCCTAAATCTTTCATTTGGAATTGGTTAGCTAGCTAGGTTTTCACGTCCGATAATATCTTTACATCATTCCCAATAAGTAAAATAGCATCGACGTATAAAATAAGAAAAATCATATTCCCATCAATAATGCGCTTGTACACACAAGGTTCATCAACATTCTGCTCAAAATCATAAGATTGGATCGTGGTATCAAATCTTATGTTCCAAGATCGAGATGCTTGCTTGAGGCAATAAATGGACTTTTGTAGCTTGCAAACCTTTTGTTCTTGACCTGCAGTTATGAACCCCTCTGGTTGTACCATATAGATACACTCATCAAGATTGCCATTAAAGAATGCAGTCTTGACGTCTATTTTCCAAATCTCATAGTTATAATATGCGGCAATGGACAGAAGAGTGCGAATGGATTTGAGCATGGCTACTAGTGAGAAAGTTTCCTTATAGTCAACTCCCTCTTTCTGGGTATAACCATTGGCCACTAGCCTAACTTTGAAGGTCTATACCTTCTCATCTACTACCCTCTTTTTCTTGTAGATCCACTTGCAACCTATGGATTTTACCCCATCAGGTTGGTCCACAAGTTCCCAGACTGAGTTGGAGTACATAGACTCCATCTCGAGGTTCATGGCTTTGAGTCATTCTTTTTTGTTAGAATCATCCATTGCACTATGATAGGTCAATGGATCATCTACATCATCACTGGAAGCGACAACTTGTGCCTCTCCAACTCTTAGATAGCGATTAGGTCATCGCACAACCCTCTCACTATGTCTAGGTGGCAGATCATTCTGACGAACTTGCATCTGATGCTCAGATTTCGAAGGTGCTATGTGTTTATCAACTGTCATTGATAATGGTGTGCTGTTCGAACTAGCAAGTAACTCCTCGAGTAACACCTTACTACGAGATATAAACTCTCTCATATAGTCCTCATCTAGAAACGTGGCGTTTGTCAATACAAACACTTTGTTATCTTCAGAGCTATAAAAGAATCCACCCATAGTTTCCTAATGATAGCCTATAAATAGACATATCTGTAAACGTGGCTCATGTTGGGATATATGCCCTAGAGCTTCATGTAATGTAAATGGTTTTGTATGTTATGAAATAAAATGATGTATTTTTCATTTATCAAAGTGTTTGTTTAAATTTCGCATATTGTAAATTATCTTGATTACCATAGATTACTTATATGCCTTCAGACTTAGTGTATGAGTGTCATACATAAGAGGATTTAAGTCTGAAGTTAGTAATCTAAAATAGTCCACAGAGAGCAAACAAAGCGGGTAATTTGTTTGTGGTTTATCTATAACTGTGGTCCGTTCTATAGTTGTATGGCGACCTTGATCCGGGATCGTCCATGTGGAGACATGAGAATGGAGGCACCTTGTATGATGTGATCATATAGGACTGGACCTAGATAGAAATGACTTTCTTATAATATCTGTTAAATAAAGAAATTCATTTCGATCTATTAGATAGTCATATATAGATTGATCTTAACCCTGAGTATACTACGAACTCCTGCATGGCAGACTATGTCCTTTAATTTACAAAGGTGAGGTTGGTGTAGCAGTCCCGACCAATAGCTACGTACTTTGGGGGAATGGTCTGGTGTGTAGCTGGGGACGTTTTACATAGATATGGAGTTCACTCATTCTTGCGAGAAGTAGAGGAGTATCTTCCTTAAAGGTTGATTCGATACTTGAATGGTTATAGTGCTCAAGTCTTTCTATTACGAAAGAAAGATTAAAATTCATAATGGTTATGAATAAATCGTTCATTAGAGAATCAATGGTACTTAAGGTATAAATAATTAGAGGGGTATAATGGACATTATGACCCGGCTCTAATTACGAGATAGTCATGAAGGGTCAATTCGTATGTAGTGACTATATCGATGGACACCGACTTGGTTTGGCTTACTATACCATCTGCGGCAATGATAGTGCAACTTCGGGTTTTTAGAGAAATAACCCGGAGTTAATAATTCAAAATATTTAATAAAGAGCTTAATTGATATTTCGAGATTATTGGAGCTCGGAACCGTAGGTCCATTTGGTCCCCGTGCTAGCTCGATATACTATAGCGGATTTAGTATAATTGGATAGTCCAATTATACGCACATATGTATAAATATTATTATTATGATTAATAATATTATTTGTCACACTTGGAACTATATATTAAAAGTTAATATATAGTTTTAATAATTATATGATAATTATTAAATGAATTAAATTAAATTATATTTGATATAATTTAAAAAGGCTAAATTTGTAATTTCCAATTATTGGGTTTTGGAAACCCTTGATTTAATTTTGGAAGTTACAAATCTATCATGTCATTAATCTTTTTGATTTTGTAACATCTTTGGCTTTATGGAAAGTTAATTTTGTTGTTAAAAAATTAATAAAAATAAATAAAAATATTATTTATTTTTTAATGCTTGGCTGATTATGTGCATAGGTGGAGGGGAAAAGTTTTGTTTGTTTTGGAAACAAATAACGCTAGGTATAAAAAGAAGATTTATTTTTCTTTTTGCCTAAGCCTCTCATTCTTGAACCTTACCCACCTTTCATCTTCTTCTTCATCCTCTCAAAAGCTGAGAAAAAATAAAACTAAAGAAAAAGAAGAAAAACAATACAAAATATAAGTGTGATTTAATCTCTAAATAGTTTAGGGATTAATATTGTGAGTCTTGCCCACACAAGTTTCCATTGGTAATGAGATATAGTTCAGAAGACTTCGTGGTGTCAAAAAAATAATCATCTTCATCTTATTCTTGTATATTATCGGCAGTGAGGCTTTATTTTGCTCACAGCCGCTCCTTTACTTGGTGAAACGGAACTTAGTTTGGTTTCGTTTTAATCCAATTTTTTGGGAACATTTTGTGGTGTTTTGGAGCTGTGTTGGGGCTATTTTCAAGTGAACAATCATAATTGAAACACAGCCACTGTACGCGCATTTTAGGGGCTATTTCGGCAGTGCACTGGGCACGTATCATGTCCAAAATAGTCCAGTTTTTGTCCGGATATTCGGGGCTATTTGGGGACTGTTCCAGGGCTTTTTTGGGGCTGGAATGTTTTCTAAAACTGTAGTAAAATTTCAGTGGTGTGGGCAGTAACATTCGGCTATTAAATGGGAAGGGTTGAAAAAAAATTTCAAGTCTGATCTGTATGTCTAAGCCGTTTCCGCTGTGCAAGGAAAGCGTTTCCTACAATGCCATAACCGAATTTTCAAGTGGAAAGGGAAGGATTTTCTTGTTTTGGAAATAATTACCCTATGTATAAAAATGATTTTATTTTTCTTTGTTTGCTTAAGCCTTTCATTCCAAACCCTAACCACATCTCTTGTTCTTCAAACTCTCTCAAGTGTTGAGAAAAGAAAAGAATAACAAAAGAAAAATAAAAACAAAAGAGAAAAAGTTGTTGTGTGATTCTAATCTCTAAAACGTTTAGGGATTAATATTGTGAGTCTAGCCCACACTAGATTCCGTTGGTAACGAGATATAGCTCGGAAAACCGTGTGTTGTTGAACAAAAACTCATCTTCTCCATTCTTTCTTGACCCACGGCAGTGAGCATAGTTTTTGCCTATTGTCGCCCCCTTATTTGGTAAAATAGGATTCAGTTTGGTTTCGTTTTAATCCAGAAATTTTGGGGAACATATAGGGGTGTTTTAGGGCTGTTTTTGAGGCTGTTTTCAAATGGAAAAACACATCCACTGTCCACGCATTTTAGGGGCTATTTCGGCAGTGCGTTGGGCACTAATCGGGTCCAAAATAGTCCAGTTTTTGTGCGGCTGTTCGGGGTTGTTCAGGGGCTGTTTCGGGGCTGGAATTTTATCTAAAACAAAAGAAAAATTTCAGTAGTGGTACTGGTTGCATTCGGCCACTCAAAGGGAATGGCATGAAACTTTTTCAAGTCTGATCCGTGTGCCTAACGTGCTTCCGTTGCGCAAGGAAAGTGTTTCCTACAGCTCCAGCTTAGTAGTCTTATTCTTCAACACATGTACTGGACACCCCTATATGCGAAAATATCGTATACTAGTTTTACGACCACTCCACAACTCTAAGGGAGTCTTAGGAACAGATTTAGATGGAACTACATTAAGGATATACATTGTTGCTTGCAATACATACCCCCATAACAAACTAGGTAGTAAGCTACTACTAAACATATATCTTATCATGTCTAGTAATGTCTGATTTCTCCTTTCTGCAACACCATTTTGTTGTGGTGTTCCAGGTGCTGTGAGTTGGGTTACTATCTCATGCTCAACTAAGAATTCCTCAAAATCTCTGTCAAGGTATTCTCTTCCACGATTCGATCGTAGAGTTTTGATAGTCTTACCCAACTGGTTCTCAACCTCAACAAGATACTCTTTGAACTTTTAAAAATATATGACTTGTGATGCATTAGGTAAACTTACCCACATCTTGAATAATCGTTAATTTTTGAATAATCGTCAATAAATGTGATGAAGTATTCATAACTATCTGGGGCTCTTACATTCATCGGTCGGCAAACGTCCGAATGTATTAGATCAAGTGGTTGGCTGACTCTTATACCTTTTCCAGTAAAAGGTCTCTTGGTCATTTTTCCTTCTAAACAGGTTTCACAGACTGGTAAAGTTCCGAGAGGTGCCGTTCTTATAAACCTATCTATCTGGTCAATGCTAATATGACCAAGTCTAAGATGCCATAAATATGTGTCATCGTGAGAAATCTTTTGCCGTTTTATTTTAGGTTTCTCAACCTTAAAGATTTTAGTGTTGAACAGTGACCTATGTGTTAACGGTCTTAACACATACAAGTTATTTTATGAGTTTCCTGTGCATATGGTTAATCCATTTTTACAAATAATAACCAAATTACGATTAAAATAAACTGAAAAACCATCATCCAAAACTTTGGACACAGAAATCAAATCCCTACGAAAACCAGGAAAGAATAACACATTGTTCAAATTTAAATTACAATTATTCATAAAATTTAAACTGGAACTCCCACTGCTCTCTTGCTGAAACGACATCCTCTATCCCGACCCTCATAGTGTAGTCACCTTTAGCAAGGTCCATTCATGAGTCAAGTAGCTGCAAAAAAGAACAAACATGGTTAGTGGCTCCAGATCAACAATCCATGAGGATTTATCATCCTCCACTAATAGAGGTTCTATAACAAGTAAATCGTATTTACCTATCTCATTTTTCTCTTTCAGCTCGGTAAGGTATTTAGGATAGTTATTTTTCCAATGTCCGTCCTTGTTGCAGTGGAAACACTTTCCCTTAGGTTTGGCATCTTTGGAGCCTTTCTTGTTCTTCTTCTTCATTGGCTTAGCCTTAGCCTTCCTCGTGCTATTCTTCTTCTCATTCTTTGCAGATTTAGAAGAATCAGTAATATTTTCCTCAGTATTGGGCTTACAAGGATCCACAAGCATGGACTCATAGTGGTCGAGTTCATTAAGCAGCTGGTCAAAGTAAAAGTCAACTTGTTCATAACATAGTTGCTTTTAAACTGCATGAAACCTTTCGGAGAGTTTCCATAATCATGGTAACCTGGCTCCGCTTGTCAATACGAGCGCCTTGGTTTTCGCGTTGTACTGATGTGTCAGGTCATCATTTCCAAAGACACGCTCTCGGACTGATGTCTCATCCTTCATCCTATCAGTCATCGCTGAGACCATGGCCTCAAGACGTTGACACCCTGAAGGCTGCCCAATCATTCCTTGCAATGACTCATCATCTGAGATGTTATAGCCATAGGCTCATGCTTTCTAGCAAGAACCTCGGACACCATGATAACAAGTAGCAGCAGGCTTTCTTGACCCATTTTTGGTAGGCGTCCCACACATCTTGGCCATCATTTCTGGCCGGCTCGGGATATCATTCATGTTACTTTAGGTCTTCACAGACTAGGATAGCATTGTGTTATTTTTCCATTTAACATAGTTTTCTCCGGTTAACTTATCATTAGAGAGAATGGAAATAATTGGAGAAACCATGGCTGAAAATTAAATAAAAAAACATGCATTTAATATTCATTCATCGCATATTAATATTATCAAACACAATTTGGCATAAACTTAAACATGATACATGAACCATTAATAACGAATTACAGACCGAAGAAAATTACTATGCTACATAATCTATCTTTCACAAATAAGTGCCGCCGCATGATATGTCAAGTATTTGCATGATAGATCGAGACAATCTCAATTGATTAATATATACACGAATAACTCTTATTCATATATTAACCAACCACCATTTGAATTTATAAAGGAATTTGATTAACATTTAATCATTCCTTTGTGAATGTGACCCGTCGTTTCGAAATCCTTGGATTTAACTAGTGAAATGCTTCCGTAGGGTCGGTCGGTTCACAAGATACATCTAGAGTCTCTATCCTCTCGGAATCCAAACTTGATATTGACCCAAAATGGACACCATTTGTAGGGGGACAAAAACAAAGCCGTCTCGAGGCTCCTTTTAAATCTCACGTTTTCGGACTAACGACGAAGATCATGGGATATACTGTCGTATATCCCTCTCCCACTCACTATTTTAAAATTAAGGTTTCTATTTTAAAATATCTAAAATTTTATTTTACTAGTGTGAATAAATTTATGGCAGCTAAATTATAACTCTTATTTACACTAGTGCATTATTTGTGACCTAACCAATTTTAACTCTTAAAATTTAACTCACTATTATCCATTAGTCTCTACTAATTAATATACTCAATTAAACTAATTTAATTGATCTAGTTTTAGTGACCTATTAACTCTTAAAATATTATAACACTAATTAGTTTAAAATTTTCGGAATCCTAAAGTGGTCAAGATTTTAATTAAACCATTTAATTTATCTAAGTGTGTTGTAAAATCCAATGGTACATGGAATTTTATCCCGAGTGCAGACCACATTACCATCCATTCAGAGTCGGCTATAGAATTTATATCAGAGTTTTTTCATCTATATACCAATGAAATTTATGATGAACTAATTATGCCCATTATATTAATATTTCCAATTTTAAACTATAAAACCAATTAATCATTTTCCATTCATAACATATTCTAATTTAAACATTTTAAATCACATAAAATCACATTTCATGTTTAGAATGAATATGCAACCAAAACATGTTATGACATGTGAAAATGCAAGAGTAGGCACATGTTATTCAAACATTTCGAATAAAACATACATACAACATAAAAAATACTTTACATTGATCGGGCTCTTATTTTTCCTATACTAATATAATTAGTACAAAAATTCCCAAGGAATCCTTTAGTCTTCAAATCTCACTCCAATGTGGTGTTGGCTCATTTTACGACTTCGATTCTCCAAATTACAACAAATGAATTTTTACATAGGAAAAATAAATTACAACATTTTTAAACAATAGCCTTATGGCCTTACATCCCAAAACCAAAAAAAATATAAAAATAAGAGCCGGAAAAATTTACGACCAATGCAAAATCCATTCATCACATGAATAAATAAAAAATCATTCATCTCATCAATATTCTTTTGTGCCTACTCATCTAAACATACAAATTAATATTTATAACTCATATAAATATATAAAAATAGTAACTTTATATCAAAAGAGAATGGTTAAGAACACTTTTCAACCTTTGCTCTGATACCAATTGTAGGAATCACTTTCCTAGTGCAGCGAAAACACGTTAGGTACCCGGGATCAGACTAGAAATTTTTTTTTTCCATTCTCTCTGAATAGCCGAATATTACCAATATCAAGACTAAAATTTTGCTTGTGTTTTGGAAAAATTTTAAGTTCCTGAAAAACCCCCGAAAATCCCCTGAACAACAGTGAAAGATTGGACTGTTTTGGACCCGAAATAGCGTTCAGCTCACTGCCCAAATAACCCCTTATGTGTGTTAATTGCTGTAGTATCTTAGGTCTGATTTTTTAAATAAAAAAACCCCAAGACAGTCCTAAAACTCCCCAAAAGGTTCCCCAATAATTCTGGTCTAAAATAAAAACAAAACGTGTCGCGTAACACCAACTATTTGTGCGGCAATAAGCAAAAACAATGCTTACTGCCGTGGGTCAAGGAAAAATGAAGAAGATGGATTTTGGTTCAACACCAAAATGACTTTCGTGCTATGTCTCGTAACCAATGAAAACTAAGTCGTGCTATGTCTCGTAACCAATGGAAACTAGTGTGGGCTAGATTAATAAAACTAATCCCTAAACATTTTAGAGATTAAAGTCACACAAGATTTTCTTTTGAATTATTCTTTTTGTTCTTTTTTTTTGTTTTTCTCAACACTTGAGAGAGTTTCAAGAACAAGAAGATAGAGGCTAGGGTTAGAATGATAAGCCCCTTCTAAAAAAATAAAAATAAAATTCTTTTTATACTTAGGGTTTCTTATTTCAAAAATAAACAAAACCCTTCCCCTTCCACCAATACAAATTTCGGCCATGCACATGTCTAAAATAAAAATTTTGTAACATCAATGTTTAATTACCATAATCAAAATATGTTACAAAAGTGAATGTGTTATTATCTTTCAAAAAGGTGTAACTTCCAAAATAAAACCAAGGGTTTCCAAAACCCAAAATTTAGAAATTTCAAATTTAGCTTTATTAAATTATATCATATATAATTTAATATTATGTATTTAATAATTATCATATAATTATTAAGATCATATATTAAATTTTAACATATAGTTTCGAGTGTGACAAACTAATATTATCAATCATATTAATAATATTTTCATATGTGAGTATATAATTGAACTATCCAATTATATTTAACTGCTATAGTTTATCGAGCTAGCACGAGGACCAAATAGACCTACGATTCCGAGCTCCAATAATCTCAGAATATTAATTAAGCTCTTAATTAAATATTCTGAATTATTAACTCCGGGTTATTTCACTAAAAATCTGAAGTTGCACTCTCGTTACCACAGATAGAAAAATTAATCTGAATGATGTCGGTGTCCATCGATATAGTCATTACATACAGATTAACCTTTCACGAGTATCACTTAATTAGAGTCGGGTCATAATGTTCGTTATACCCCTCTAATTATTTTTACCTTAAGTACCATTAATTCTCTAATGAACGATTTATTCATAACCATTATGAATGTTAATCTTTCTATTCGTAATAGCAAGACTTGAGCGCTCTAACCGTTCAAGTAACGAATCAACCCTTAAAGAAAATATTTCTCGCAAGAATGAGTGAACTCCATATCTATGTAAAACGTCCCCAGCTACACACCAAACCATGTCCCTAAAGTACGTAGCTATTGGTCGGGATTGCTACACTAACCTCACCTTTGTAAATCAAAGGACATAGCCTACCATGCAAGAGTTCGTAGTACACTCAGGATTAAGATAAACCCATATATAACCATCTAGTTGATCGAAATGAATTTATTTATTTAACGGATATTAGAAGAAACTCATTTCTATCTGGGTCCAGTCCTATGTGATCACATCATACAAGGTGCCTCATGATGAGAATATGAGTGGTACAAGCCAAGCAAGCCCACAAAAGATTGAAATCGTTCCCAAGAAAGCCAAGGTAGAACAGAATCAAAACTCTGAACCTCTGAAGAGCAAGTAACAAAAACCTAGAGTACTAAGGGGGCGCCACAAAAGGTTAGCAAGCCTTTGATAAGCCAAAGTCAATGAGAATAAGTTGAGGGTTACACAAGTCTCAAGATAATAGTGATTTTTTTATTAAAAGATTGGCTTTTGTGTTATAATAAATAATGCCTATTTAAATAGGTGGCTAGCCTTAATTCTACTTAAACATAATAAAACCCTAGCAAAATAAACCCAATAACACTTAAAATCCTTCAAATTTTCGTACATGGGCTTTATAATTTAATTAAAGTTCATCCCAGCACTTAAACATTACATAACCTTAAAAAAAATATATAACACAAAAGCTGTAGGGATAACTTGCATCCATATTTGGACCATGAAGGATTCCCAATTGGAGTTTGATGTAAACTATAAATTGGAGATCCATGAGTCTTCTTTTCAATACAACTTGAATCACCAAAATTGGACATCAGATGAGAAAGTTTTGGCCACAATACGAAGACTGCGCAAATCATGCCACTACTAATGCACCATTCGGAAAATAAGCCCAAAATCAATCAAGGCAGCCCATGCACGTCCAAGACCAATTCCAATCTTGCCTTAGACATAATAAAGCCTTCAAATAAAGTCTCATGCATGGACCAAACTCCAGAACCCAAGGAATCTTCCAAATCCACCAAAATGTCCCAAATACATCAATCTGACCAAGCCATGCAATCAGCCACAACTTTAAGTTAGCTTGGCCCAAAAAACTAAGCTTATTCTAGATCATATAATTCTACATCTCTTGAAAAGGATTCGCCCACGAATCCGAACCCAGATCATAGATAAAAATGACAAGATCAATGTGATGACAATCTTGAAACAAAATAAAATCACATGGAAAAGAATGGTTATGGTGAGCAAAAGTCATTAAAGCCAATGAATGACTTTTTTCCAATATTTCCCCTCTCAATCTCTCCATTTCTACTCTCATTCTTAACTCCACTTGCAACCCCAAAGAGATTCCCATATGGATTCACATTTGAAACCTCATTGAACACAAACTCAACATTTCCATGTCGCTTCCTCAAACAATCAACATACTTATCCACGATCTGATCACACTCTATATATTCGGCCACATGCATTTTTTGCACCTCATAACTCATTGCCTCATAACCAAAATCAAATTGCTCCATATGATATTCACCCTTAACAGTAACATAAAACATCTCATTGGCATCATGAACAACCAAATCAGCATCACTAATGTTATTGCTCACATCAATATCATCACTGTCATCAACATCATCAACCACCTCACTCTTATTCATGGAAACGTCAACATGTTTGATTTCATTACTCAAAACTACGCTCATATCCTTCTTCACTTCACATTTTGCTAATGTCTTTTTCTCTATCAATTCTGGGAGCTCTCCTAATAACATTATAAACTCAGCAATCTCACTCTTCCTTTTAGCCCACTCTTCTTCACTCCTCTGCATGTACAACTCTTCCTAATAGACCTCTTTTAGGTTTAAAGGAGCAAGCTTGATAATTTTTCCACTATACCTAAATTTATACATATTCTTATCCATATCATAAACTACTTTATTGAATTTATACCAAGGCTTACCCAATAAAACATTTGTGTGACACATAGGAACCATGTCATACACTACTTGGTCAACATACTTCCCAATTGCAAAACTAACCACAACATGCTTATCAACCTACTTATCAACCTCGAACTCTCCAAAATCAATCATCCACTTATAATTTCTATCAACAGTTATCAATGGTAATCTCAATTTTTCCACAAGGGTTGTGCTAGCTAAATTTATGAGATTCCCTCTATTAATAATCACACTGCATACTTTACTATTGATAAGGCATCTCGTATGAAAGATAAATACCCTTTTATCCGTTAGGTTATGTATATAAATCAACCCCTTACTTGAAGACACCAATAATGATTAAAAACTCAAAGGATCACGAAGAATACAAAAAAAAAACACAAAGAATCTGACTAAAAAACACCAAACAAGAACACAAACTGAACTGAAACTCGACAGAATCCATAACTAATATTTGATAAAGATTTTGAGATTTTATATGTAAACGGACAGAGTTCGGCCAACGACTATCTAATTCGTCTCCTCGAGTACTTATAAATCGATATATTATGGGTCTTGTAAATCTTTTTGGATTAAAAGATACGGTTGTTCAAAGTTTGGTGCGCGGCTGAAAAATTCTGGACAATAAAACTGATTTTTTTTTTTTTGATTTTTCTTTTTGACTCTAATGACTCAAGAATACAAGAAAATTATGCAAAGATATAAAATTAAGACAATGACTGAATTGAAACAAGGCAATAACAAAACACAAGAAGAAAAAACCGATAGAAACAAGACAAGACAAAAATAAGAAGAAAACTGAATAGAAACAAAAGACAAAACTTTTTTTTTTGTTTTTTTTTTTAATGAACGAAACACAGAGAAAATAAAAGGATAAAATCTGACCTTGAAACCTTTGCTCCTGATACCAACTGATGAGAACCTGCCTGGAACAAGCCAAGCAAACCCACAAAAGATTGAAATCGTTCCCAAGAAAGCCAAGGCAGGACAGAATCAAAACTCTGAATCTCTGAAGAGCAAGCAACAGAAACCTAGAGTGCTAAGGGGGCGCCACAAAGGGTTAGCAAGCCTTTGATAAGCCAAAGTCAATGAGAATAAGTTGAGGGTTACTCAAGTCTCAAGATAATAGTGATTTTTTTTTATAAAAGATAGGTTTTTGTGTTATGATGAATAATGTCACTTTAAATAGGTGGTTAACCTTAATTCTACTTAAACATAATAAAACCCTAGCAAAATAAACCCAATAACACTTAAAATCCTTCAAAGTTTCGTACATGGTCTTTATAATTTAATTAAAGTTCAGCCTAGCACTTAAACATTACATAACTTTAAAAAATATATAACACAAAAGTTGTAGGGATAACTTGCATCTGCATTTGGACCATGAAAGACTCTGAATTGGAGTTTGACGTAAACTAAAAAGTTGTAGATCCATGAGTCTTCTTTCCAATGCAACTTTAATCACCAAAATCGGATATCGGATGAGAAAGTTATGGCCAAAATACGAAAACTATGCAAATCTCGCCATTGCTAATGCATCATTCGGAAATTAAGCCCAAAATCAATCAAGGCAGCTCATGCACGTCCAAGACCCATTCCAATCTTGCCTTAGATATAATACATCCTTCACATAAAGTCTCATGCATGGACCAAACTCCAGAACCCAAGGAATCTTCCAAATCCACCAAAATGCCCCAAATACATCAATCTGACCAAGCCATGCAATCAGCCACAACTTCAAGTTAACTTGGCCCCTACAAACCGAGCTCATTCTGGATCACATCACCTCAATTACCATGTCTCCACATGGACAATCCCGGATCAAGGTCGCCATACAATTATAGAATGGACCATAGCTATAGATAAACCACAAATAAAGTACCCGCTTTGTTTGCTCTCTATAGACTATTTTAGATTACTAACTTCAGACTTAAATCCTCTTGTGTATGACACGCATACACTAAGTTTGAAGGCACATGAGTAATCTAGAATAATTAAGATAATTTACCATATGCGATATTAAACAAACACTTTGATAAATGAATAATGCATCATTCTATTTCATAAAATATAATATTGTTTACATTACATGAAGCTCTACGATATATATCCCAATACCACCTCCTCAACTACACCCGAGGTACCTCATGCCCCTTCTTCTGTTTGACTAGTTACTTTTCTTTCTTCTTTTTTTGCTTGTTTTTTTATGGGTAACCCCGATGGGGGCCCTGTATAAAAAAAAAAGAACTTTAACGAATGAATGAAATTTGCATTTGCCTCTTTTTTTCTCTCTCTCTCTTCTTTTTCTCTCTGAAATGCATACTGAGCAAATACCCAAGACGGGGCAACAATTTTAACACTTAGCCCTTTTTTCATAAGGTTAACTCATTCATTCCCCTAAGGGATCAAGCCTCTAGCAAACTCTGAAGTCCGAGCCCCACATAATCTCGCTCTTGGAATACTTTTACTTAGCATATCCAATACTTCTTCAAGTAGAGTAGTCTTTGCCTGACCTCTTTCCATACTTATGCCATCAAATAGAAAGAAGCTTTGGTGGGCATATCCGGCCCCAAGCCAGTACAATAAATTGGCCCCAAAAGAATATTCCTTCATCATGCCATTCAACACTTGACCATGAGGGGAAACTCTAACCTTCAAGGCCGCAGTTTGACATAACGCGGCCCCGAACCGATACGATTACTTGGCTATAAGGGAATATTCCCTCATTGTGCCATCAATACTTGTCCATGGGGGAGAAATTCCAACCCCATACCAACAAATAATAATAAGGCCTCTGTGGGACATAACACTGTTGGGTTCCTAGAACATGCCAAGGACCTTCTAAGTCGAAATTAATGTGAATACTCAACGAAGTTACGGAAAAAACTTACACTGATCGGTTTCATAGGATGTTGGAAGTTAAAAAATTTTATTGAAAAAGAAGAGCTCCAAGCCTTTTCTTTGTGTTCCTAACTCAAGGATTTGTTTCCCTAACACCTTGGTTGACTCCTTGTAAGTGCTAGCTTGAAGAAATTTTGAAGCAAAATTTCTACAATGGAGAAGAGAGCTCACGACAAAGAGGTAGTGGAGAGGGATAGAGTTTTCTATTTTTTGTGTATTTGATTTTCAAAAAATCTAATACCATTTACCAAACCAAATTTGGTATATGTCTTTCAAATGAAATAAAATAATGCAAAGTGTGTAGAGATTTTTTAGAGTGTTGAATAAGCAATCTAATGCTTACACTTCATTTCAACAACTTACATCACTAGTCAAAAGTGTGATGTAAGTCAAGTGGGTCCCACCACTTGTAAATTTCGAATTTAAGTCGAACAATCTCAACGCGCAACTTCGCTCGGGCTCGGGTTCATTTAATTCCGAATTAATGAATTTGTCGTTGCGACATAATTAAATAATTATGCCTTGCAAATTATTATTAAAGTCGCTTACGAATTAATTCTAAATTAATTCGTTTGCCCGAATTAAAATCCAATTTTAATTCTGATATCGAATATATTATTTAATCGATTAATTCCAAATTAATCGTTCTCTCTCTTCTTTGTGAATTTTATCCCAGATAAACTCTTGCCGTAATTAATCATAGATTAATTTTCTCTCTCTCATAATTTATCCCAGATTAATTTTGTTCGAGTCAAACGTCATCGGTGAATCTTTGGGAAGTGACCCTTGAGATTCCTGGATATGTTGGCAGTAAATCCGATCGTCGGACTATCAAAACACGTGCGTACCCGGTACCACGTTCTTACCGATTTACAAGACATGGTTGGTGTAGACAACAGAAACTGGACGACGCATGCTGTTCTAGGCTCGCGGCACTAGTTGGGAGTACGGAGTAGCCACGGGGGACTAAACCGGAGAATAATGGAGTCGCCACCCGGTGTGAACCGGGAAAATAAGATTTAAGGCCGCACTCACCCCTCGCAAGGGAAGACCTCAAACCGTTGGGTTCGGAATGGTCCCTTACTTATGTCACTTGTAATGAAAGGATTTATGTAATAACTTAATCATGCTTGAGTAACACTCATTCCCAAGGGTATTATGCTTCTAGATTCACATGCAAAGCGATAAAACTTACAGTTAAATTTCCATATACAAATCCCATGTCTAAGTTTACATTTAGCATATTTTCACGTTTGTATGCAACCTAATCATATATGATCTATGTCCAAATCCAAGCATGAAGACAAATTAACATTCCAAAGGCATACAACTTCACAAAAGCACAAACAAAGAACATTCTTACAAACATGCATACTAAGAAAAGGTATTCAAGTGCATAACAGAAATAGATAACTAAAGAAGTAATACAAATGCATAAGGTTCAAAGGTGTAACTATATGTTAAGATAGACATGTCATAATGGGGTGCAGGAAGACTGTAATCGTTCGCGTTGCGTTCGTAAACGCGTTCGAACGATGAAGATAGAAGGTTCTCGTTCGCGTTGCGTTCGTAAATGCGTTCGAACGGTGAAGACAGAAGGTTCTCGTTCGTATGGCGTCCGAAAACGCGTTCGAACAGAATGAGACCTGATGCTACAGATGTGTGCGCGTTCGAATAGCGTTTGATAATGCGTTCGAACGGTAGAGACAGAAGGTTCTCGTTCGTATGGCGTCCGAAAACGCGTTCGAACAGAATGAGACCTGATGCTACAGATGTGAGCGCGTTCGCGTTGTGTTCGTAAACGCGTTCGAACGGTAGAGACAGAAGGTTCTCGTTCGTGATGCGTCCGAAAACGTGTTCGAACGGGAACTGGTAGATTACATACATTCATACAGTTTTGGATGCGTCATTCAAACAAGATCATCACAACGACATATCTAATCACACGGACCCTTGAATCATGCATAAAGATTAACATACTAAACAATTAAATCATGCTCAATCACTACCAACTAGTCATGCACAAAGCTATAACATGTTAAACATCCTAATCATAAGAAAACAAATAACACATTGCTCTAAATCATACTCAAACACAAGTTTAGATGAAACGAAATACGTGTGTCTTTCAAGTGGTATGTGGCATTGTATCCCGAGTACAAACTGCATGACCGTCCATTCGGATTCGGCTACGGAATTTATGTCCGAGTTTCCATCCGATATACCACAAGAAATAACACATATTCCGTCCATCCGGAATCACATCACGTAATTAACATGCTAAACTAATTCATACATGCTTAAATATCATGCTTTCTAAATTATTAATTCATGCGAAGAGGATAAGTATCATATGCCCTCAGGTCTAACCTTTTTTGTGTCGTCTTTTGGAACCACGTTCCACGGCCGTCGGAAGAGTCGATGTTCCGCAACTTTTCTGGTTCGCTGGTTCCCCTTTTTCTTGGTTATCCTACTGATTTGCTCACTGTTTTCCCTCTGCTTTGCTGTTGTGTTGTTGCTGTCTTTTTGGCTTGAGAGGAGAGGACTTTGTGTGCTTTTCAAGTGCTAAGTGTTGCTGCCTATGTGCTCCCTATCTCCTAGATATCTCTTCTTCTGTGCTATATAGATGCTAGCTAATTTTGGTTGGTTTTAGGCTTCTTTTATAGGCAAAGGTGGAGAGTCTTTGGTGGCTCACCACATGCTTGAATTAAGGAGATTCCTCTTAGTGGAGAATTTGGTGGAGAGTGTTTAATGGGAAGTGAGTTGGCTTGTGCTTGCTTTGTCATTTTTGGGTGGCCTTGGGCGTGAATGGCTTGCAAAGAGTGATGGGTGTGAATGTGGCTTAGGTGGACTTTGTTGCTTTGTACTTGTTTTGTCATTCAAGTGGGAGGGGTTGGTATATGTGATGAGTGGTATTTATATCACTATTTCCCACTCATTTAATCTAATATTTTGTATAGTTTCTCGGGTTTGATGAACGTTTTGATGTGTTTTATTGTTATTTTGCAGATAAATAAAGTTTGGACAGCACTGGAGGCAATTTGGGGCAAAACCGGACAAAAATGCGTCAACAGGGATATTTTCGTCTCTTGCGCGTCGCGACGCAGGAACACTGCGCGCCGCGACGCCCAGCGTGTGCCGGTTCTGCTAAAATGCGCCATGGTCAACGGGTCAACAATTTGAAAAGTTTGACTTTGCTAAAATGCGCCGTGCCACGTGTCACCATCACATCCGATCTGCTAACGTGCACCGTGCCACGTGTCAACATCATATGCTGCCGACACTCTGACATGACACGTGTCGCCTCGTCATCAGCCACATCATCGGTCAACAAGTCAACCATGCCACGTGTCATGCCACGTCATCAGACACGTCAACAAGTCAACCGAGTCAACTTGCCACGTCAGCCTAAGCCAATCAGAGCATGACACGTGTCGCCACGTGTCGCAATCCTATTATGCCGACAAGTCAACAGTCAGCCGCCACGCCACGTCAGCGCCACGTCATCGCCACGTCAGCATGACGTCATCACAATAATTGAGAATTAGCCGCCTTGACACGTGTCAGTTGCACAGTTAGCCGCCTCGCTACGTGTCGCCGTCTCATTGTGCCACGTCGACATTTGAGCGTCGCGACGCGCAACGCCTTAGCGTCGCGACGCGAGCACAGTTCCCAAACAGTGAATTTTGTTTTGCTATAAATAGGGCGCGAATTTTCATTTTTCATTACACCTTTCTC